>JAHLSL010000007.1:2108848-2201465 GCA_025920805.1 Petroica traversi | reverse complement strand
ATTATTATTATTATTATTATTATTATTATTATTATTATTATTATTATTTAATCGCAGAACGGTTTTAGTTGGGATATTAAAGACCACCTCATTCCAACTCCCCCGTGCCATGGGCAGGGACACCTCCCACTAGACCTGGCTGTCCCAAGCCCCATCCAATCTGGCCTGGGACACTTTCAGGGATGCAGGGGCAGCCACAGCTTCTCTGAGCACCCTGTGCCTCCCCACCCTCATAGGAAAGCATTTCTTCCGAATTCCTAATCTAAACCTGTCCTCTGTCAGTTTAAATGCTGCTTATACAGACCAGCACATCCAAACCAGGAGCAAAAAGGATGCATCTGGGGGGGAAAAAAATCCAGGCATGAAGAGGTGAGGGTGTAAGGAGAGGGGAAAGTGGAAAGCAGAGGAGAACATGGAAGTCCTTGCACCCTGACCATGGCACAGGCAGGGGGATCAAAACACTGGAGAGCTGTTGCTTCAAAGCCTGTGTGAGTAAACCACTCAAAAAAAAAAAGCCATAATGAAGTGAACATTGCAGCAGCATGCAGACTAATTGCAGCAAAGGATCTGCAATTAGGTTTTCAATGGGCATGTGGTGGAAAGAGGCAGAGGGTGGAATGCAGATGCTGAAGGGAAAAAAAAAAGAGAAAGAAAATGTTAGTTTCAAAATAGAGCAAAAATTGAGATGCAGGCAAGGGGGGGAAATGGAAGAGGAGGAAACAGGCATTGAGGGAATCTTCCACAATATGGGGTTTGTTTGGGAAGATGTGAGTGAGCCCACTGTACAGCAGCCCTCATGGGCATTATGAGCATATTGAAATGCTCTTTCCCACTGTTCCTCTGGTCCTCAAAAGGTTATGAGTGTTTGTGGTACTGAGAGGTCTCAGATGGAATTTGTCTCCTCACTCCCATGCAGTTTGCAGCACACAAGCAGTGGTGTGCAATTCTACCTGGGGGTCCTTGTCCTGAGAGCCTGCAGCAGGCAAAAATCCTTATTTCACAGTCTTCTTAAACCACTGTGAAGTGTTTTCAAAAAAGGACATCTACCTTCCCTTGCAGCCTAAAACTTGCCCTCCCAAATCCTGGCCCCATGTAGGTGAGGGCACATGCTCGGAGATCATGTTTGAAGCTAAAGCCAACTCCTTTTCTTTTTGCTGCTTCAGCCCACAGCCATGGCAGGGCAGGGCATCCATGACCATCTTTTAGTTTGGATTGGGGTGGTCTCTCCAGACCATCCCAGCTCACCTGAGGTTGCTAAGCAAAACTGGCAATAAAAAGAAGCCACTTGCTGGACCTCTGTCTCTCTACTCATTTTGTGTATCTGGGCCCTTCAAAGGCTCAGGAATAGGTCCAACCCCTGATTTACAACATTTAGGCAACCCCTTCTGACTTAAAAATCCCCCCATGGCTTTCCCTCCTGAATCTTGGCTCACAGCTTCCCTGAGCATGTTTATGCTGAAACCTCTATTGCAATGCAGAGTTATTTTTCCAAGGGTACCAGAAGCTCTCCGGATACAGAAGCAAAGGCTTCCACGTTTTCCTTCACCCTTTGCAGCCAGGTTTTGCATATAGCTCTGTGCCTCATATGTGTTTGCACACAAAGCTTCATGCAATATTTATGCAAAGCTATTTCAACTCTTTCTGAGCTGTTGTGCAGTGTACAATGTAGACATTGCTTCCAAAATAAAATACAGATGAATAAAATCTGTCTTAATGATAATTCTTTTTATTTTGCCACTTATCCTCTGGTAGATTTCAGTCCAATTCCTCCCTTCCAAGTCACCTCTTCCACTCTGAGGAGTACAAGGTGCTGTCTCCAGGACTCTCTCCTGACATTTCTGTGTTCATCCTTCACAGTGCATCAGTTCCAGGAAGGAAAAGAAACACAGGAGCTGCCAGAACAGTCAGCTCCCTACATCGTGTGGAGAGAACACAGCTTTGAGTGAACCAGACTTCACTGTGAGGTTACAGCATCAGCAAAGAGGGAGGGAAGGGGGATCTAATGAAGAGGAACTCAGGTTTCTCCCCACAGATGAAGGAATGAGGTGCCTGGGAAGCAGAGGGACTGGGAAAGCTGGACAGCATGGGAGGAGGAGATGTGCAATTGAGCAGCCAGCAAGAAATTACAATTTATGTGAATAATAGAAGGAAAACAAGGCATCACCTGAGACAAAACAAGGGAGGGAAGGGCTACAGAGAAGATTTGAGAGCAAGGATGCAGCTCAGCAGAGTGTAGGTTGTGGAGAAAAGAGGGGAGAGAGACTGGAAAGGCAGGGTGTGAAGGCAGGAGAAAGAGCAAAGGGGAAAGAGCATAAAATACAGGCCTTTTAATTTACTCAGGGAGCCACTGAGAAAACAGCAAAATAAAGACCCCATAAACAGCAAGAGAAAAAGTCTGACAATAGATGGTGGAATACAGATGAAAAACACAGCCAGAAGATGACAATAAGGTAAGAAGATGTAGAAAGGTAGGTAGGTATCATCCTTTAGTAAAACAGGGATTTAAGCACATGCGGAGCAAGATTCTGAGATTGGTTTCTCCCCTCTCAGTTAGACTGCAGTCAATCATCCCAAAGAAAGACCAATCTGAGAGAAGAGAGAGGCCCCAGTCCCCTTATTAGCTCTGACTGGACCTTTGAAGGCCTCAGTCTCAGCAAACCAAACATCTCAAAACTCTTAGCACGGGCAGAGTAATAGGACTCTCATATGAAAAAAAAAAAATTGAGTCCAAAATTGTCTTCCATTCATCTCCTGGCTTATGGCAACAGCTGAAGGACTTGCCCTTACACTCCTCTGGAAAGCTGCTATTCCTTCACTGGGGTATTCAGATGAAATTCTCCACAAATAATCCCAGATTCCCCACAGACTGTGGAAACAGCAAGGAGTGAGGCAGTGAGATGTCTGCAGGTAAGGAGAAGGGCTGATGATTGAGGAGCTCTGTTGCTAGGATGTTATGAGAGCTGTGATTGTGTCTGCTACAGGGGCGGTTATGAAATGGCTCTTCTCTTATGATTATCTGGCTCATCTCTTATATTATTAAGTGGTAGAAATGCTGTTTTCCTTCAGGATTCATAGATAGGGAATGAAGAGATGGTGTCTGTCCCACAGAGCTCATGAGACAAGAAAGAGCTGCCTCTGTAATGTGAAAGGAGCCCTGGGAAAGTCGTGGTTGGCTCAGTGAATTCCAAACACTCAGGCAAGGGGTGAGAGTTTCTGACCCCCATCTCACCGGTCATTTCCTTCCCACTGGGAGCAACCCCTACATCCCAACCCACACATTTGTCTTTCGCCCTGCTGATCATCAAATTCAATTTAGATTGAATGAGGCCAATTAACACTTGTTGATTCTCCTGGGTTCATTTCTGACCTGTCACACTAAAATGAGTGTACGGAATTGGAAAAATTGAGGAACATGACAATTCCCTGTTGGTGAAATGAAAGCAAATGCTTTCCTTGCTCATTGAAACACAGCAGGGTGACACAAACACTTGGGGACTATGCCTAAGACCCACAGCTGTCTGATCCTTTATTTTAATCTATTCTAATGTTAATTGTCCAAGTATTTCTTAATTGCATTGGATAATATAATAGGGCATAAATCTTATCAGCAAATCAGCCTGGCATCAGCCTGTGTTATCGTATTACCATGGTTACATTATTATTACAAGTGAACCTTGTGCTCATTACTAACCACAAACAATTCTAACAAACAAGCTAAACTGGAGCAAAATATCCTGGCGGTGTTTCCATTTTTTGTCAAACAAAACTAATTTCTCTGGGTGCTAGGTAACGGCAGTGTACCTACGATGCATTTCCACCCTCCTGCATTTATTTACTTGCATTTGTACAGCACTGGAACATTTCCCCGCTGTCAACAAGGCACAGAGGCCAGGTTCTTGAAAAGTGGAATAGAATCTTGAACACAAACCCACGGTGTTCAGATGACAAGCACTGCCCCAGCCTGTCAAAACACTGCCACGTTTGTAGTGTTGTGGCAGAAACTGCTCTGGGAACCCCTGGTTAGGTCCCTCAAGGGCTCAGTTTCCCCTTGCTCTCATCTGCTCTGACTGTGGTCTCCCATCAAAAGCCACAGTCCCATTTTCCCTCACTCCACGTGGCACTGTCCATGTGGCAGGTGAAGGGACAGTCATTTTCCATGGGGTCACTGTGAGGGTCCAAGGAGAGTGGGACATGTGATGGATCCAGCGAGGGCAGCGACGTCACCCCCTTCCCTGCTCTGGACTGTTCATTTGGGCATTTCCTACTGTTCCTCTGCTGCAGAGCATTGCTCCAGCAGCTGGGCTGGGGCTGTGGCTGCAAAACAGATCTCTATTCTGGTCTGAGTTAAAAAAAAACCAAATAACAACTTCTTTCCTTTTTTGCTAACCCAGATATTTCAGTGATCCACTTTTTAAGGGTGAGCAGTTGTGCTGGCACAACTGAGAAAGCAGAGCTGTGCAGGAATGGAGAGACAAGAGCAGGAAACCCTCCAGCAAAAACCTCCATCCAGACGGAATGTGGAAGGAAGGACGGACTGTTTGCAAAATAAGAAGTCACCCAGGAGGCCATGGAAGAGGATGCAGACGACAGCTGCTTGTGGGGAAGCAACATTAGAGCTTCTCCAGACATTCCTGTCAGACTGTGAGCCATGCAATGACATTCATTTCCTTTTCACAGCAGCAGCCCATCTGCTGTGTCAGGGAAAGGGCTGATTTTGGATCACCCACTGCTGCCTCCAGCACTGTGGTGCTCCCCAAGGCCATGACAGACCCACTTTATGCACAACCTGTGGAGGAGTGGTGAACCCCGAGCACACAGAGGTGTCACTGCTGCTCAGCAGTGCCCAGTGCCTGCCAGGTGTCACTCTGGCAAAGGGGATGCAAAACTTGCTTCTAGTCCATTGATTAGGGAGGATCTGTGAGAAAACTGGATGGAAAGGTGGAAAAGGCTCAAGGGTGACTGAAAGGAGGCTGTAGCCAGGTGAGGGTTGGCCTCTTCTCCCAGGTGATGAGTGGCAGGACCATAGGAAATGGCCTCAGGTTGGTTTAGATTGGATATTGGGAAAGATTTCTTCACTGAAAGGGTTTTCAGATGTTGGAACAGGGTGCCCAGGGCAGCAGTGGGGTCACCATCCCTGGAAGTGTTCAAAAGGCACTGGGGATGTGGCACTTGGGGACAGGGGTTAGAGGTGAACACGGTGGTGCTGTGTTAATGGTTGGACTTGAAGATCTTACAGGTCTTTCCAACCTTAATCATTCTATGCAAGCCAGACAAGACCATTATAACCTGTTTTCTAAGGGTAAGAGAAGGTCAGATAAGGACAGCACAGAGAGGGAGAAAATGGAGCTGAATTTGTGATGTTCACAGCTGACAAGAACCAGAGCTTGAAGCTACCACCCTTGTTGTGAACCACAAAGAAACTTCACCAGCATTTCAGCAAATCACCAAATTCATCATGCCCTGATGCTAACTGATGGGGCTGCATTCCCTCCTCAGGCTCATGGACACTTCAAATAAGTCAGAGCTGGACTATTCCAAGTGACACTTTCTTTCTCACTTTTTTTTCCTCCTTTATCACCAAGCAGATGATGTCAGTTGAGTTCTGCTCCAGTTACTTTCAATTTATCTTTACAATATCAGGCCTGATGTTCTTGTATGTTGATTCCTTTTCTTGTCCTGGCCTGGGTTTCCTGTGTATGTTTTTAAATTACTAAATTTTGGAGACATGGATTCTGCTTAATTTAATGCCTTCTTACACCCATGCTCCCAGTGTTCATTGAGCACATCAGGTTGGGGACAGCCCTCACCAGCAAAGACTTTTTGGGAGAATATCTATTAAACTGTGAACAATCAGCCACTGGGACGTCAATTACAACTTGAGATTTAAACAGCCTGGGAAAAATTCCCAACACAAGGAACTTTTCCCGGAAAAAAAAGGGACAGAACTCCCAGTACAATTTGCATTCAAACTGCACGTGACAAAGGCAGAGGTGGCTGGAGTTGTGCTCTTTGGATGGTCTTGGGACTCCTCAGCTGAAGCTGGCACATGATGGGAGCCTGGAGCTGGGCTAAAATACTCAGAGGAAATAACACGAATAAGTCTCTTTAGTAAAACCAGCAGGTCAAGGAACCACTGAAAAAACTCAAACCCATAAATAATTTTGCCTGAAAAAATTCCTTCTCTACTGCTCTCAGGAGAACAAACACAGACCTCTTGCTGCTACTCAAGGCACATGCCTGGAGAAAAGAAGGTGCCACTGGCCCCAGACTTAGCATCAGTAAGTCCCATAAAGCTGGGAAGGTCAGGAGTGCAGTCACAGGGCCCAGGACATGCAAACAGCAGGGTCTGAAAGGGCTCTGGAGAGCCTTGCTGCCAGTCCCTGAGCCTTAACTCAAAATCTGAGCTGAAGAGCTGCAGGTTTTAGCAGAATGGCCCACAAATCAGCTCCATTCTCCTTTGAGAAACCTGTGCAGCTCTTTCCTCGCCTTGCAGGATGGGAGCAGCTCTGGTCCCTATCATGGGGACATTTATCCCTGCAGTTCCTTCCATGTCTGTCACTCCACTGTCATGCTTGCCTGACTCCTTAAAAGTCCAATCTGAATGATTCTGTGGTTCTGTGAAAGGCTGGGTTTGAAAGCAGGTGCAAACTGACACACAGAGGTACCTGAGTTTTCTGCTTCTCTGCTGTTCTCATTGCTCCTTTTCTTCTATTTTTCTTTTTTTTTTTCTTTTTTTTGGGTATCGAGCCTCTTCTCAATCTCAGCATAAGAGGGAATAACACTTTTTAATCTTCTCTAATGAAAGCTTTGTCCTGGAAGAACACATTTTCTATCAACCCAGGCATCTGCAAACCTGCAAGAGGAAAGAATGGCATTTCAATTTCCAGAAATTATTGGCTCAAAAAAAACTTTGATCTGATTCTCACAGCTGAAGTGTTCATTCAGGGCACGCTGCATCTCTGCCTTGCCATTTGCTGTATTGGTGTCAGAAGTGCAGACAGGATCATTTCTGCTTAGAAAAACAGCCTGAAACAGCAGGGCAGCACTGGGGGTGTTATTCCATTTCAAAATTGCCAATCAAAGCCTCTCTCATGTGGCACTGCTTGTCAAGGGGCAGCAGCCAGCCCTGTCCTGGGCTGAGCCAGGAGCCCTCCAGACCTGGGAGAGGACGTGTGGGAAGGAGGGTCTGCTTTGTCCAGAGAAGGCCACTCCACTCCTGCAATTTCAGCTCCTTCCAGAGGTAGTTTCTGGTCACCTTTTTGGTGCCCCTGCAATAGGCTGGTATTGTTGCCCAGAACTGCTCCCACTTTTCAGGTGATTGCCTCCCACTGGTTCTCAGATTCCAACTGTTAGTCTCATGCATAATGTATTTCATTTCAAGCCTTTCATCTGTGCATAACTTTTCCATCTATTTCCATCCTGGTCTCAGATACTCTTTTACCTGTAAAGCACGAAAAGTTCTTTTTTTTTCCTAATTCTTTTCTGGAGTCTCATTCCTCTCAAGCGCTGCTTGTCAGCTCCAGCTTTTTTGCCACCAAAAGGCTGTTTCAGGGGATGAGGTTCTCATCCTCTTGCTGCAGATTTTTGGGCACGTCTTCTTTCCAGCAGCATCTCTGCTGGCTGTAAAGCTCACTGCCTGCAGCTGCTCCCAGCTCCCTGCTGTTGGTGAGGGATCAGCTGCATTCCTGGGACACCTCCCTCACCCCCAGGGAGCCAGCTTAGCTCATGCTCACCCAGTCCTCGTAGCCACACTGACTTCAGGGGCTCTCAGAACAAGAAAAAGCTGTCACAAGCACCAAAAGAGGCCATCAGTGTGTCTCTTCAGCTGGGCCAGAAAAACAGCATCACATCTCAGAGAATCCCAGAATGGGATGGGTTGGAAGGGACCTTAAAAATCACTCATTTCCAAACCCTAAGCTGTGGACAGGGACACCTCCCAGAGCAGAGGACTCTATAGAGTTGTTTTGGGTTTAGATTTGTTTTGTTTGCTAAATTTAAACATTTTGGTTTATAATATAAATCTAAGCCTTTATTGTGAGGCAGATACCTTAAAAACAAACACAGCTCATGCAGCAAGGAGATGTTTGATGCAGGAATCCCATGTGAGTTTTTAGGTCTGAGCTACAGACGAAATTAAACTGAATCCTGACAGTCCCTGCTGGAAGTGAAGAGGGTCCTGGAGACAAGCAAGCCCCTCAGGCAGCAATCCTGGTGTTCCCACGCTGCCTTGGGATCATTGATGCAAACTGCAGGACATCCAGACTTCTCCAGGAGTTGTGCCAGGGCCTGTGTTAAACATCCATAACCCTCTGTGCTCTCTTCTCAGTCACCTGAAGAGCAGGGACAACTCTTGGAGATGGTTTGGAATAGCAATGAGAGCAGGATCAGGGGAACCAGCCTTCAGAGCAGGAATGCAGAGCTCAGCAGTCAAACCTCCAGCAGTATCTGGATGCCACTTCTTTTCCAAATCCTTTCAGATGCAGCCTAAGGGCTTAGAATTGAGTTTAAAAGCCAGGGGGGCCCTGATTCAACAAAAACAGTTAAGCACTTAATAACATTAAGCACGTGCTCAAGCTCTCTTCCTATGCACTAAAGCACTTAAGCACATACTTCACCCCTCTTAGATGGCCTAGAACCAAAACACCAAGTCCTCAGAATTTCTTCAACCTTTAATTTTGGAGGAGGGACAGAAATTTGAACCTTGATCCATATTTTGCAAAGGGTCCCTATTTGCAAGTGAGTCGGACTCCAGCTCCAGGACTACACACCCAGGTGCTGGCACATTCACATTTTGGCCTGGGGTCTGAATTTTTCAGCTTGTGCCTCACTCTGATCCATGCTTGTGTTCATTAAAGCGACTGAACTGCAGGCAGGGAGGTGTTAAACCTTGTTTCTTTGCAAGGTTTGGGTTAATGATGCTTTTCCCCAACTCTACCTCACTGCCATGCAAAGCTGAGGCTCCACCTCAGTGTTCAGTGGGTGGATGCTCAGCCCAGGAGTGTGCAGGGTGTGCAAAGCTCCTCCAGTTTGGCTGCTCCTCCAAAAATTTCAATCCTCTGCAGCACAACTGCCAGAACTGAGTGATATCCTCAGGTTTGGTTATTATCCAAATGCCATCCAGCATCCACTTAGTGGCTGCAGGGGAAAAGAACACAGGGAGTGAGCCCAGAGTGCTCTGAGCCCACCGGGGGATGCAGCAGAGGGAAGGGATGACAGCCAAGAGGGAGATCCTCCATCCTCCTCCAAGCTGTTGTCTCAAGCTTTCAGCAGACTGAAGCAAACATCACCACATTGCCTCGTGTGCATTTCCAAATGTCACTGCTTCCTGCAACACTTTCTGTTCTTCTTTCCCCCCCCCCATTGTTGGTTTTTTTTTCTTTTATTATTAATTTTAATTTGCTTCTAACAAAAGCTGAGAACCTCCAAAGCAGAGCAGCAGGCAGGAGGAGAAGTAGCAAACAAATAAATCAACCCCAAAACATCTGGGCCACATGGCCAAATGCAGGCCTGCTTCCCATCTCACACCAGTGCCAGCCACATCTCAGTGTGTGCAGCATAACTCTTCTCCTCTCCTGCTCTGACAAGGGAGCTTCAGGGCTGCTGGCAGGGCACAACAGAGCCAGGAAATAAAAGGCCAGGCTTGTTCCAGGGAGAGGAAACAAATGGACTGCCAGTTGTCTGGGCGAGCAGGGGAAGGGGCAGTCAGATGCCTGAGGCAGCGGGAGGAGTTGGGAGCCCCTCCACAGGCATTACCAGTGGCCTGCAGGGGGAAGAAAATGAACCTGCTTAAAAACAAAAGGCAGAATTCAAATAGCTGCATCTCAGGCTTGCCAGTTAGAGCATCACTGAAGGATTTGCTTATGAAGTGGTTGCCAGAAGATGAGAGGAGGAAGGAGCATCCAAGGGCTATAGGGCCCATGAGGAGCTGTCACTTGGAGCAAAAAGAGGCCCAAGGAACCAGCAGGCATTTCCTGGCAGGTCATGATACTGAAATTGGCTAGAAACCAAACTTTCTAACCCAATTTGAAGTATTAGAAAGCTGGCTTTTTTTATTCTCAGTATGCTGGACATGCAGGGGATATTTCTTCTAATCAGGTGAGTTGTGAAACTTTACAAAAGGGTATTTATTCCATCATGATCAAGCATATTCATTACAGCACTCTTCCTGGCTAACCCATAAACAGCACTTTCCTAGAAGCAATTTGCATGCATCTGTCCCTGTCCGGAAGCCCTTTTATGGTCTTGGAGGGTTGTCCAAAGGGGTCTCTGGTGGTGGTACTCACTGAGTGCCCCCAGTGTGACAGATGACCCTGCCCTGAACTCCTCTCAGGGCATTTCTGTTACATGGCCTTGCCACAAACCCCACTATATTCCTCATATCTCCATGCTCTGGTCCTTCCCAGGCAGCAGGAGCCAGAGGGAGTCTGGCACAGAGAGTGACAAGGGGAGCAGTGATGAGGAGAGGCAGGAATGCCTTGGGCAGCACCTGCCCCAAACCTGCCCCGTGAATGCACTTTCCACTGTACCTGCTCTGCACAAAAATCACAGCACGTGGGCTGGAGACACCAAGAATCCTTCATTCCAGGGGCAGATGAAGAGTAAATTCCCCATCTGAACAAGTGGGAAACAGGGATAGGGAGACCTGCCTGAGCTGAGGCACAGAGATGACAGCAGAGCTGGCATCTGCTCTCGAGTCTGACCAGTCACCATCTGGCACTGCTGACACAAAATCAGGCTCCTTCACACCCCGGGATGACACAGTGGAACAGGGATTTCTCCCGGGAAGGAGCAGACTTGGAAAACATTAATACATAATTAAAAGAAGTCAAGCAGCAGCTCCTGGCAGCCCAGCAGGGCTGTGAGAGCCTGTCAGGCTGGGCTGGGCTCTGTAGGGCTCTCAGACTCTGCCTCTCTCCCTTTGAGGTGGCAATGCTGAGGCGTCCTGGTCCCACAAATGTTTTCCCAGCTTTGCAAACAGGTGACATCCTGGAGCAAGAAGCACTCAAAATTACCCCACTGCACTGCAAGAGACACAGGCACTGCTGTGATGAGGCAAGAGCTTCACCTTGCATGGACAGGCCCATGAAGGCACCAACCACAGAGGGCCACAGTGCTGGGAAGGACTGGGTGGCAAGTGTTGGTACAACAACAAGGGTTTGGCTCCTGGGTGTCACTCAGTGCCCCACAGGCCATTCCCTGTCCTCTCTCAGCCTCTCTGCAGCTGGAGCAAGATAAAAAGGAACAGGCTCCCCAGGAAAGTGGTCACAGCCCCAAGCCTGCCAGAGTTCAAGCAGTGTTTGGGCAACACTCTCAGGCACAGGGTGGGATTATTGGGGTTGTCCTGTGCAGGGCCAGGACTTGATCCTTGTGGGTCCCTTTCAAATTGGGATATTCTCTGAAAAGGTGAGGAGAGGTTGGACCCAGCCCGAGAGCCACATCCAGAGTGCCGGGTGCTGGCTGGATTGTGCTGCTCCACTCAGCCCCTCCTGAGCTGTCCCCAGCCCCCAGGTGATGTCCAGGAGAGTGCACCAAGCCCCAGTGTGGGTGTAACCCCGGGTTTATCCCAGCAGGGCTTTTGCCAGCACTTCCAGCTTAATGCACAAAGCCCTGGTTGACCCACGCTGGATTAACCAAGGAGCAGGGAAAGCTCCAAAGGCTGTTACCCTCTCTTGCCTTTCCCAGCAGCTTATCCAGGCAGCCTTTTAGCTAAAGTGACCAAAACCATCTTTCCTTCTTTTTCCTGAGTCATAGACTGGCTTATTTTCTATCCCACAACTGCACTGCAGCAGCCACCCTGGGAGATTTATTGAGGCAGCCAGCTCTTGGTTTCCCTGGTCACTCTCCGAGGATTTACAGCCCCTGTGCACTGAGAATGAACAAAGACCTGCTGTTCCTCATCAGAGACCTCATGATTCTGTCCGTGGGGAGGAGGATCCAATCCCAGATAACCTTTGGGAGGAGAAATGGCCATTCCTGGATGTAGCAGGAGAGGCAGGCAGGAAGAAAAGGATCCGCAGTGCTCTGGGAAATCTCAGAAAATGAAGCTGGGAGTTTGCATTATTTGTAAGGGTGGAAATGAAAGGTTAGTCAAGGGGCAGCAGGAGCAGGAAAGGAGCTTGGTAGCAGAGTTTGTTCATGTAAATTTGGCTTCTGGGCCGATTTTCTCTTGGCTGTGATACGGTTAAAAGTGGCTTCTGCACAGGATCCAAGTTCCAGCTCCTCCTTCTATCTACAGAGCCCGGGGTGCCCTGAGCCCTGCAGCAGCAGCTCCTGTTTGGAGTGGGCTGCACCCTGTGACACAGAGCTACAAGGCACCCACGGGCAGTTTTTGGAGTACAAGGCCTGATAGACTTTCAAAGGTTCTCTGGAGCCCGTGCACTTTGCCCTTCCATCTGTGCTGGGCTCTGATCTCCCTGTAAGCAAGAGCAGCACTTCTAACAGGCTTGGCCTCCGAGCTGTGATCTCTGTGGTTTTCCTCTCAGCTCGCCCTGAACGAGTGGCAGGAGCCTTGCACTCAGCCAGGCTTCATCCTGCTAATGGATCTGACCATGGATCCCACACAGCTGTTTACTGTACCCTTTGTGTTGGAGTCATCAGCGATGGAGAAAGGAGGGTAAACACTCATTACTATGCAGATTTCAAAGAGAGCTGCATCTGTGCCTGGCTTTCTGCTTTGTTTAGTGACATCTCCATGGGACAGAGTGGAGTTTGGTTTTTTTTTTTTCCCCTTAACTCTTACATTAGCAGGGGAAGTATGAATTTGTTGTGATCCTACTTGTTGTATGCACAAAAAGCAACAAAAAAAAATAAAAAGGCAACAAAAAACTCCCAAACAAACAGTAACACAATTCCCCAGGACTGAAGATTCTGCATCTCAGCAAGTGGCTTCCTGGAGGAATACATTCACAAAGGATTAAACTCCCATCCTAATTAGAAGGGAATCTCTGAGACAACCTTTTCCACAAAGGAAACAAAAAGGCAGCGCTGACATGTCTAATGCATATATTAACACTAAAGACATGGAAATTAATTGGATTTATTACTCGTCACAGCTGCAAAGATGGCTCGTTTCTAAGTTTATTTTGCAGAAAGTGGCAGGAGGAGTGGGATTTAATAGTCAGCTCAGTTAAGCTAATGAGCCAAAACTAATGGTCTCTTCTTGTTTAGAGGGGCCCCAGCTGAGTGGAGCACCTGAGCAGGAGTGAGAGTCCTGACCGTGGTGAAGAGTCCAAGGGATGCTTGGCATCTGCTGGAATGTTTGCTGAGGAGCAGGACATGCACAGATGCTTAAGGTCTGGCAGGGAGAGGAAGTTTCTTTCCCAATGGCAGCCAAAATCAATGGGATGATCCGTGGGGATGACCCCATGATATCATTTCTGTTCAGAAGAAATGCTCCAGAGAAAAAAATAAAATGAGAACCTCTGTCAATCTCCAGCCAGGTTCATTTGCTGCTAATTTACCAAACCGTCTTTCCAAGGGGTTGGACCCTTTCCAAAAGAAGCCACAGCTGCCTTGTGATGGCTTCAGCAGGTAGGACACTGACACAGGAAGGCAGGAGCTCAGTTGCAACTCAGTACTGGCACCAGTGTCCCAAAATCTCAGCCTCTCTCGTGTTTTCTAGGCTTGAAAAGATGTTTAAAAGGTTCCTAAAGGAGCTCTGAGAGATCTCTCCTGAAGATAAAGAAAAACAGAAGGTTTTTGAGCATGGAAATGGCAAGATGAATGTTGTTTACTGAGCACTTACCTCAACCCTCCATGAGAGGATTTGGAGGATTTTGGTGCTTCCTTCCCAAATTAGAAACCAATTTTCTGAGGCAGAGGCAGGCTGCCTTGGGCAGGGAGGTGTTAAACTAACAACAAAAGGGAAAGCTGCAAAGAGGGAACAAATGGAAACTCATTTAGCACATAATGAAGGTGCTGAGAACAAAATTAATCAAAGCAAAGAAGGAAGTGGAGAGGAACGCTTTCATCACCTATTCACCAAAGGTAGATCCTGGCTAATAAATAGGAATCTCTGCTGTACAGGCAAAAATTTGGCCCAGCTGGAAAGAGGGAAGGCTAGTGGGAAGCTTATTGGAGTGTTAAAATCATAGCATTTAGGGAGGCTGAAGTGGGGATAAGAAAGGGACCTGTTAGAAATGGGATCATGAGCATCCAGGTCATTGGGCTCAGTAGTAAATGAATCTGAAAATTGATGGCTCAATCATCTAAAATAGAAAGTACAAAATAGACCAGGGAGTGTCTGCAGCAGAGCACAAAATCAAACCTGTGAACCATCTGAACACCCTCCCCTGAGCAGCTGCCAAAGGCAGGGAGGGGAAAAAGGCCAGATTGTCACGGGGAAACTTCAAATGGATCAAATCTGCAGGAAAGCTGCCTCCAGCACAGAGACAGGCACCGTGTTTGTGAGAGATGATGGTGATTATTTGCTATCTCAAAAGAACTCGCACATCCAACAGGGGAGAACTGTGGATCAGACCTTTTTTTCTTGGCAGATACAGAGAATTTGATCACAGCACTGAAAACACACAGTAGCTTAGGTGGGAAGTGATTGCCACTCGAAAACATTTGTTATGTGCAGATGGAATGAAATCAAACCCAGTCAGACTTTGCCTTGCTGCTCTCTCAGGCTGCTGTTACCAACCTGAAAACAATCATGAGCTAAATCAGTTCAGAGTAAGAATTTAAGCAGGAAAAAAAAAAAAGCCCAAAAAAATCCAAATCACAAAAAACCCCAAACCAACCAAACAAACAAAAAAAATCCCAAGAGTGACAATTTGGGAATATTGAAGAACATTTCTCTATACTGACTAAAAGCCACAATCTGACAACTGAGGGACTATTCTTGTGGTTTAAACAACACCTCTTCGTCAAGAAGAGAACAGAAATATCCTTTACAAACAAATGGGGAACAGAAAGGCTGAAGGCACTGGGTACAAATCCAAAGGTAGGATCTACAGATCATCCATATGGGAAACAAAAGGGCAGGAGACAGCCAAGAGAATTAGGGCAATTACAGCATTTTATTTTTTATTTTAAAGTACAGGGAAGCTTCTTGTTTTCCGTGTGGAGGGCAATAGCCCTGCAGAAGAGGCAGCAGTGGAAAAGCACTAATTTTGGAGTGTGTCCTTTGAAAACAGCCAGAGAGTGAAGTGACATCACCCGGGGCTGATGACAGACCTTTCCCCCAGTGGGAAGCAGGGTGATCATTAGGCAGAGGTCAGATATTTTTAAATAAAGGGGTTTGTACAACCTGCAGCAAGGCAGCCCTGCCTGTGCTGGGCCTTTGCCTTCCAGTTTCCCGTTGATGCTTTGCAAACAGAAGCAAATCTGGGAATTTCCACACAGAGGAGAGGCCAGAAAGTGTGTGAGGTAACACTGGATAACAACAACATGGGTGCAACACCTAAAACACTGGGAGTAGCCTTCCAGTAAATCTCTCCCCCATCTCCACTGGTAGTTATGAGCCAGCTGTGCCATTGGCAAACAGATCTTTCCTGTCCTCCTGAAGAGCAGCAGGATTGGCCTCCTGGATCTTGCAGATTAAATCTCAGGAGGAATCTGTGCTGTTGTTGCTGGACACAGCCCTTGGAGCAGCAAGAAGGACCAGGGCTTTGGGTGGGACAGGATCTTGCAGACACTCCCCTGCAGCTCCTGGGCTTGGGACTCACTGTGGGATCAAGAGTTTGCCTTTCCAGCAGGACACTCCCAAACCCACCTCATCAGGGTTTGTTAACAGATTGTTTATTGCCAATCCGGTTTGGAAACTCCATACAAATAATGCTCAGCCTCTTCCCTGCTCTTTAGCAGAGCTGCAGCCCTTCGGGGAGCTCCCAAAACATCCTCAGAGTTACCAGAAAGGCAGAGTTAGTCATGAAACCTTTTACTGGTGGAGACAGATCAGAGCACGGGTGAGCCCAGGGCAGCTCAGTGAGCACATGGCCAGGCTCACTGCCAGGACAAGGCACCACTCTGCTCCCTGTCTCCCTGACTGGAGCCTCCTTCCCAAGAGGGAATGGCAGATCCTCTTCTCAAAATTCAGGCCTGATGTCTCATGTCACTGCTGTGGATGGTGGCCATCCTGCTATTGACCCAGAAAGCTGTTCCCATTTCCACTGCAGCTGCATGGAAATCAGCTCATCTAAACACATCCCTCGGGCCACTGCTGGCTCAGCTGAGCTGCCCCACTCGGGGCACACGTGGAGAGGCATCACCAGTTGGTATCTTCACCTTCCAGTGCCTTAAAAAAGAAGGAAATCTACAGAGAGAGGCACAGATCTGCTGCATTTGTGGTGTGTCAAGGCACTGAGCAATGTCCACACACACACCCGCCTCCACTTTCCCAGAAAACGCCTGGTTCACCACTACAAAAAACCCTCATTTATTGACTATTAATGAAAGCATTCTTCCAGGGGGTGGGAAGGAGGAGGAAAGCTCACAAGCCCAGCCCAGCTTACCAGAGCCAGAGACATGGGACATGCAGTGCCAAGCAGTGATTGATGCAATGTGAGCAGCTCTGAGCCAGCAAACAGAGAGACCTGGGATGGGGAAAGAGGAGTGTAAATCCCTCCAGTGCATAGCCAGGGCCTGGGAAAAAAAAATAGGGCAAAAAGCAAAGGGCAAAGCTTGAGTCCACTGTGAACCCACCATAAAGAGTCCACCATGAACCCGGGTCCACCATGAACCCACCACACTCCTGGAGCTGCTGGCCCTGCTGCACCAGCCCTTATTACCCCAGCCTGTTATCCAGCAAGGGAACAAGGCAATGGAATAACCCACTCCAGATTCATTACTGTCAGCTCCCTCAGAATTATGCCTATTAATGACCAGATTATATCTGTTTATATAATACAAATTACCACGGAGTGACTGCGGGCATTGAAACGCTCCTTGTCTGTTTGACACACATAAATAATGGAGGAGCTCACGCTGCATTTGGTACACATGACTGACCTTTTATCCCTGGCACCCCAGTGCAGGCTGGAGGGACGACTCGGGTTTCAAATTCCTCGCTCCAGCTGTCATTAGCCACGCCGAATCGGCAGCTAATTGATGTCCTTGTTGGACATTATTTTATTAGTCAGGCCTGGTGAGCATCAAGTGGAATTTTAATGCCCTTCTATCCTTGGCTCCACGTGGCCCTAAGTGTTAAGGCTTGTAAATAATTAACTGCACTCCGAGAGTTTTAGGACAGGGTGAATAAGTTGTCCTGTGGATTTGTGCTGCTCCTGGTGTTGTGACCAATTTGGGGCTCCTGGCAGGATGAGGTGAGCTCTTCATGGGGTGTAAGGAACCATTCAATCCCTCAGTGATGGTTCACACCATCCTTGGGTGTGGATGGACCTCTGGGAATCTCCTACAGTGAAAAGGGAGAAGAAGGAATCTGCAAACAGCCCTGAGAGCAGGTTCCGAGGAGGGTTCAGAGGATAAAGCTGTGCCATGCTGCCTGGTGCTTGCTGCTGCACCAAAAATCCATCACTGCATCGAGCTGTCCCCGACATGTGGTGAGGAATAAAGGATTTTCACAACCTGCTGTGAGCTTCTGGCTTGTCTGAAACCCCACGTGCCGGGTCACGGAGGGGTTGGGGCTGGGTGGCTGTGTCACTCCTGGGCCAGGGCACTGAGCACCATCCCCAGCTGGGCACCCAGGGCACACTCAGGCCCCTCTGGGGGCGTGGGCAGGGAGCTTTTGCTGTTGCATGATGCCTCAAATGTACTAGCCTTTTTACTTCTAGTTTTCGCTTTGAAACTGGATTAAAAAAAAAAAAAAATTGAGACTTGCAAATCAAGGACAAAAAGTACTTTAAATGAAAATTGATGAAGCATTGGGAATTACTTACTTTTTAAAATTTCATCAATTCTTTTTTTTTCTTTATGATTTTTAACAGCATTGGGAAGGCAACCCTAAGCCCAGATCTCCTGAGCTCACTGCTGGCAGACCCTTCCCTGCTGATCTCTTGGGATTTCTCCCCTTCCTTTCCCTCCTCTACCCATCACTCTGCAACCCCTCTGGGACAGGAGTTGTCTGTTCCTACATGAGTACTGTGCATTTGTTCTCAAACAGAGCCCCTGGGGCAACATCATGCTGCAAAAAAATAAATAATTTAAAATCAAACCTTTATCGATCTCACGAGATCCCTTCTCCAGCCCTGCTTAGGTACTGCACGGGCTTTTCCAGGAGCTGAGTAAAAATGAACAGGCAACTTGGGCACACCAGGCTATTCATACATTAGGCAATAATTATAATGTATATTAACTGCCTGGGTGTTGAAAGAGTCCCAGCATGAGGTTGCTTCCCTAATAGGAGACAGGAGTGATAAAAGACAGTAATAGATTGCCTTTCAGATGTGGAATTAAAAGCAGCAGCTCATTAGATTATTTTTTTTTCACAGCCTCTAATCGCAAGTAGTTCCTTTTCAAGTCAGATTTCCATTTCCAAGGCTAAGCCTGGCAACACAAACAGAAATTAAAGAGGATGGGGGGTCCTATTCTGACCTCTCCAGGATCACAGGAAGGGAGAGTAACTGTGCTCAGCTCTGCAGTGCTGCCCAGCCCACCTAGGCAGCCTTCTGAAGAGATCAGCTTCAAAAAATCAGGATTTGGCAGCACTTTTTTTCTTTTTTTCTTTTTTTTTTTTTCTCTTTAAAAGGTAGCTGCAGTCCCTAAACTTCCCTTTTAAAAAAAGAGATAGCCTAGAAGATAAAGCTTTTGAATTAGAACAATCAAACAAAAAAAATTAAGTTACTTCAAAGCACTGGTGGAGATTCTTAAAAAACTGACATTTCCACTTAGTGATCCAGTTTGTCTCTAGCAAGGAATGCTTTCCAGACAACTTTGGCTGCTGCTTTTAAAAGAAAAGTATAGAAAGCAGGAGAAGAAAGAGCTGGATTTTTGCTGAGCTGGGAAGCACAGTAAATAACATTCATTAGGTTCTCCCAGACAGTTTTAATGACTCAGAGTTTTAAATCGTTCATTCAACATCTTTACAGGCCAAAATACAGTAAGGTTTCAAACTCAAATCCTTTGGCAGGAGCTGCATAATCCATAAAACATTTTAAGGGCAGGAATAGAGGGGAGAGTCAAAAAGGTATAAAATTAGGCCGGGAATGGTGCTGCTGGTCAAATTTCATCAAAATCAGCAGCGAAGTTGGATTTTATCTTTATTGAAAGCACCTAAAAATAAACAAGCCTGGAGCTCCTCTGTCTTCACACCCCCAGAGCCAGGACAGGGACAGCCATGTGCACATTTTGGCTGCCAGGCATGGGTTAACCAGGTTTCACCATCCCTCTTTTCAGCAGCCGAGCTCCTAAAGGCAGATGGAGACTTGGATCCAGCAGCACAAAAGCTGCATTTTTTTTTTCCACTGTGCTGTCCACTTACCCTGGATGGGAAATGAGCTCTTCAGCAGATGAGGGTTTGCACAGGATCCATGCAGGAAGCCAGGCCTGGGGTTTAGGTCTAACTTAAGGCTCTGAGAGTGGCATGATCCCTGTCCCTTGGGAGCTGTGCCCTTCCAAATGGGGTGCCAGTGCTGCTGGTCCTGGCAAGCAGGGGAGCTTGGGCAGCTGGGAATTGTCTGTGGAAAGTGAAGGCAGAGCCCTGCAGATCAGTCCCAGCTCTCCTTGAGGAGCTCGAGCATGCAGGGAGTGCCCGGGAGCTCTGATGCCTTTTCCTGGTGTTAGGAAAATGAAGCCAGACACGGTGAAAGGGGTTGGGGTCTTTCCCTCAGTATTTGAATCAGGATCCCGTTTGATGCATCCACTTCACCCAGGTGACAGCGTGGCAAATGCACCCCCATCAATCACACACACCAGTTCTAGACTTTACACAGCCCAGATCCAACAAGGGAGCCCAATGCTGGGGCTGGGCTGGGCTCAGCTCGAGTTTCCAGAATCTGTCCTGCTCAGAGCCCTTGGCTTCCTGAGCCAGTGGGAATGTTTGGTGTCCCTGGCTCTGCAGCTCTGGGCTGTTCAGGCTCAGGCCTGCAGAACACTTACAGAACACTAAGCACTAAACTAAGTAAAAGGTTGCAAGTGTGCATGCTGCTAATACTTGTGGATACACAGAACTGTGTAAAAGGGATATAAAAGACAAAAATCATTCCAGCATCAGCTCTTCTGGAGCCAAGGGGCAGGGTTTGGGTGCATCCCTATGGGGGTGTAGGCACTGGAAATCCCTGCCCTTGCCCAGCTCACTAGCCTGAGGTTGGTTATGGTGCTTTTTCCTGCCCTCAGCATGCTGTGGGGCCAGTTAAAGGGAATTTTCAGGGTGGTTTAGCCCAGGGTGTCACAGCCAACCTGCAGCCATTCCTGGATCCCATCTGTGCTGGTGCTGGGGCAGAGAGAGACACCTGGAGCAGCTGAGCTGGGCTGGTCCCAGAGGAGGAATTGCATCCTCAAACCCAACTGCAGCCCCTGGCAGGGAGGGAGCAGGGAGGGAGCAGGGAGGGAGCAGGGTCTGGCCTGAGAGGGATGGAGCAATGGTGGGGGGGCATTAAAGGCAGCATTGCTGGGCCAGGAGTTGTTTACAGGGACACACACAGGGCAGGGCTCCTGGGGAAAGGAAATTTTAAATAATGTGAGGGAGATTTTAAGGAAAGCCTTTGGCATTTTGGGAACTGGAGAGGCCAGGGGTGCTGCAGAGTCATCAGCTTATCTGGGAGTGGCTGAAGCTCAGCTAATTTTTGTCATTTTGGTGTGAAAGCACTTGGGACAAGCATGGTTGAGGTCCAGGCCTCACCTCCAGCAGTGTAAATCCGGAGTGGACCCAGTGCCATCCATCTGCAGGGGCAGGGTTTGCCAGGGGGTGATGGGAAGCAGGGAAGATGCTTTCCTGTGTGCTGGTTTGACAAACACAGTGCTGTGGTTAAGGAGAAATCCAGGAGAGCCCTGTGAGGGGAAGGAAGGGAACCCGCATGATTTCCCATTTATCAGCTGTAACCACCTCCTCCATCTCTGCTGCCAGACAAGAAAGGGTTTGCAGGAAGGCTCTGTGGTCTGGGCAGGAAGGGGATTTCATCCCTATCACCCCACACTGTGGCACACATTGAAGGTTTCCCTGGATCAGAGGTGCTGTGCCCGGATTGGGTTTGCAGCTGGGAGAGTTTTGCTGCAGCCATGAGGATTATCCAACACTCACCAGCTGGAATCAAACCTGCAGTCAAAACCAAAAGCCAAAAACACAGCCCACTTTGCAGCCTGGTTCTGCTCCCCAGCTCTGTTTGTCCCTCTGAAGGCAAAAGGCTCAAGCCCTGTGACCATTTACCTCCCAGAAATAGGAGGTAAAAGTATAGGAAAAAGGACCTAAAAGTAGCCATTAACCCCCAAAGTTCCCATGGATTAATTTTTGTTGCTAAATATTCTCCCCCTGCTCCCTCTTCCTCCCAGTATCCTGTTGCATGGAGAGCTTGAGCACAAAAAAATGCACAGCTGAAAATGAAGCATCCCCATGAGAAAACCAGGAAACCAGCCCAGGAGTGAGCCTTCCCTTCATTGCCCCATGTGCTAAATCCATTGGAGATGAGCAGTTCAGAACAAGAAACCCCAGAACTTCCCATTCCCTCTCTCTTTTAGGATTACCCAAACCTGCTTCAAGCAGGCAATAAAATCCTGCAGCCTCATCAACAAAATTAGATCAATTCCATGGCTTCACTTCCTCTCTAAACCTTATCAAATTACTCCTCATCCTAAGGATCCTGGGGAATAGCTCTTTACAGGGAGTGCACAAAATCAAATTAAAGATTCATTCAAATTAAAAGGTTCAATTTTAAAAGAGGCAGGGCCAGGTCAGAAGGAGCTGAGGAAAGTATTTTTTAATGAGCTCGGTGGCAGGAGTATCTTTAATAATAGATCTGATGGAGGGACCCCAGAACCTGGCAGCACATGAGGCATTTCCCTCCACACTGGGATAAATCAAATGGCACAGGTGTCCATTACCAACACACTGGTGTTGGTAATGCTCCCTCTGAGCCCCAGATTAAATTTTGGTGACCAGAAGAAAAATCTGGCATTGATCTTATGGGTGAGCCAATAGTACAAGGGAGAAAGCACTAAGAGAAAAAGGCAAGATAATGGTTATGAAAGAAAATTAATTCTCTGCTAGGATGAACTTGGCTGTAATTCTTGCTAGGTCTGGTTTGAAAACAAACTCAGCAGGAGAATCACAGAATGGTTGGGGTTGGAAGGGACCTTAAAGCCCATCCAGTTCCAAGCCTGCTGCCATGGCAGGGACACCTTCCACTATCCCAGGCTGCTCCAAGCCCCATCCAGCCTGGCCTTGGGCACTTCCAGAGAGCCAGGGGCAGCCACAGCTTCTGTGGGCACCCTGTGCCAGGGCCTCACACCCTCACAGCCAGGAATTTCTTTCTAATATCTAATCTAAATCTACTTTCTTTGAGTTTAAAGTAATTTCCCCTTATCTGGTCACTCCATACCCTTGTCTAAGTCCCTCTCCAGCTCTCCTGGAGCCTCTTTAGGTACTGGAAGAGTCTCTGAGGTCTCCCCAGGGTCTTCTCCAGGCTAAACAATCCCAGCTCTCTCAGCCTGTCTCCAAAGCAGAGGTGCTTCAGCCCTTGGAGCATCTTGGCTCCATCAGGTCCATCTCCTTCTCATGTTTGGGACCCCAGAGGTGGATGCAGCACTCAAAGCATTCTCTTATCTTCAATCACCCATCCACATCCATGGCAGGACTTCCCCATTCCCAGGACAGAGATGGGCTTCAGTTTTCCTGCTGTTTGTGAGGTAACCTTGGAACTCCACTGCTCCAGGTTGGGGCTCTTCCCAAACCCTGTTCATTAATGTTCATAAATGGGTTGTTCCATTTTTCACTGTACAATTCTTGTACCAGGATCTGTTGGGGTGAGCAGAGCTTGTGAATGCCAGGACTGCAGTGCCCCAATGGAGATGCTGCTTCCAGCACCAGGAAAGTTTTCCAAGGCAGGAGACAAACAGAAAACCTTCAACCTGACTTTGAAATGCCTTCCAGTTTGGGGTAACGGAGGGGGAAGTTTTGGGGATGGGGGGCTTGGTGATGTGCCCTTGGAGAGTCTGAGAGACTCCCAGGGCAGCACCTATATATAGAAATGCATATAAATACACCTATACATATGCATGTGTGACACATTGCAATCAGTCTGTCTGCAGCTGCTGACAAGGACAGCCCAATCCTTCCCCCAGAGGGAAAAATCAGCTGGACTCTGCTGAGAAAAGAGAGGAGGATACAGAAATAATCTCAGAAATTAAGGTGATAAAAAAGGATTGATCTGCAGCTTGAGGTTTTGGGGCACAACTTGATTTTTCTCTTTGTTTTTCCCTTCTTTCCCCACCTACCTCCGTGCCTGGCTGAGCTCTTGCCCCTTCTTGCTGCCCTTTCCTGCAGCCCTTTGCAATTCTCCAGTGCCTGGGAACCTCCTGGAAAGCCTCTGCATGGCTGGGGCAGGAGGTGATGAGTTTGGTGCTGCTGCCCATGAGACAGCACCGCCAGAGAGGGAGCCAGGGATGGAAAAAAAAAAACAGTTGCAGATTTTTCTTGAGCCCCAAAGCCCTTCCACAAGTGTTCCTGGCTCACAGAGTGCCTGTCTCCTCTGGCTGCCCCTCCTCACTCGCCCACCAGCCCTGGAAGATGAGATGAAGCCCTCCCTCTGTCAGGATGGAATAGTTGATGGGAAGTTTTGATGCAATGGACTGAAGAAAGCCTGGAGAGCTGGGAAGCATCCTCTGGGCAGGCTTGAGGCCACAGAGAAAGGCTCCAAGGTGCTTCAAAACCCCTGCTCCCCTGCACGGGTTAGAAACAAAGGGTTTGGTAATTTTCTCTTTCTCAGGGGCTGTTTCCCTGCCTTGCTTTGCCCCCTTGCCCTGTGGTGTGGTGGGCAAGGAGGGGTTTGGAGGGGTGTGAGGCTGCTGAGTGCTCACTCCTGGCATGGGGTAGGGAGAAGAGTCTGGCTGTCAGCTCAGAGCTTCCTCACCAGGAATTTAAACTAAATTCTTTATTCAAAACTTGTGTTTTGTTTGCTGTGCAACCAGTTCTGCTTAAAAATTAAAAAAAAAAAAAAACACAAAAAAATTTTAAAAACCCAAAACAAAACAAAACAAAACAAAAAAAAACAAAAAAGGGAGCTACAAGGGCATGCAGTGATAGGACAAGAGGTAATTGCTCTAAACTAATCCAGAGCCCCATGGGATGGCTGGGCCTCAGAAGTGCCAACATCTGACCGCAGCATCAAGGGAACTTCCCCTGCTGGTGCTTCAGTTTTCCAGCATGGCCATCCTCTGAATCCTTGAGCAAAACAGGATTTTTGTACTTGTTTAAGACATTTTTGTCCTCAGCAGAGCACTGCTCAGGGCCCCCAAATGGGGAACAGTCAAATCCCCTGAGCTGGAATAGCCTATTCCCATGGGCTGAAATTGCTGCACTCTAAAAATACATTTTTAAATGTTTCTGCTGCCACATGGCAAATGCCCTCAATCCTCACTTGGAGTAGGTCCCTTGGAAAGCAATTTATGATGAGTTTTGTTTCTTAATTAGAATGTGGCTGCATAAAAAGCTATAAAGAGGCCTCTGGGGTTTTTTTTTTCCCTTACTTTTTACAGCAGCTCCTTGGGGAAAAAGGCCTTACTTTAAACCATAAGAAGGAATCCAGAGGGCTCAGGCTCTCTCCTGATGAACTCAGGGAAGCTGATCCTGGGGGAAATGGCCAAACAGGCAGCTCAGATCCATCACTCTTGCCTTCACCCACCCCAAAATCCCCACCATGCCTTCTGCAAAGGACCTGCTGCAGGATGACTTCTACTCAAGGGTGGTTTCAAAAGGCTCAATTTAGCAGCAGATGCAGGAACACCGTCAGTGATGGCATCACCTCCAGTCACAGCCCCAACACTTCCCCTCTCTCTTTGCAGCTACTTTGGCCGAGAATAAATTGAAGAATTGCAATGAAAAATAAGAGGAACTGTTTGTTTCCATTTTACATGGGATCTGAGGGGTTCAGGGACCTCCAGGATGGTGCAGCCCTGCCTGGTTGAAGTCAGACTTTGCCAGGAGTCAACCCCTGGAGAGCAGCCCAGGTGCATTTTTCCATTGCTGCTCTCAGAAGTGACATTGAAGGGTCTGCAAAATTCTTCCCAGCATTTTGATTTTCTCTCTTTATAGCCTCATAATCACTTAAAAACACTTCTGGTGGAGGAGCAGGGGTCCTCCAAAATAGGGAAGATAATTGTTATGAAAGAAAATTAATAATTCTGCACTAGGATAAGACCCCCAGTGCTGTGCTCCTGTTTAGTCTGGATCTGAAAACAAACTTAGCAGCAGATTCATGGAATCCCAGAATGGTTTGGGTTGGAAGAGACCTTAAAGCCCATCCAGTTCCACTCCCTGCCATGGGCAGGGACACCTTCCACTGTCCCAGGTTGCTCCAAGCCCTGTCCAACCTGGCCTGGAGCACTGTCAGGGATGGAGCAGTCACAGCTTCTGTAGGCAACCCATGCCAGAGCCTCAGCACCTTTATAATAAAGAATTTCTTCCTAAAATCTAACCTAAATCTGCCCTGTTTCATCTTAAAGCCATTCCCCCTTGTGAACCAAGCAAAATGCCTACAGCTGATGGAGGCAGAAGTCTTTCCTTGCTGGCTCCCTTTGGAGAAATACACACAGCAAATACAATTTACACAGTAGCTCCCATGCTAAACAAAAGGCAGGGCAACAGTTCAGCAGTTTCCCTGCTCCTGAAGGTGGAAAATCTGCTTGGCTCCACTCACCCACTCCCCGAGCTGTTGGCACGTCCCAAAGCCAGCATGAGATTCCCGTGTTCCGTAGGAGCAGCACAACAAAGCAGGCAGGCCGAGAAATCAAGGGGCAGCACAAAAGCCATAAACACCAACCACAGCACTGAGCCAATTAGTGAAACAAGAGAAATCCAATTCAGCCTTGGGTTTTCTCTCAGAGGCAGGAATGTCTCTGCTGCAGCCTGGGAAGTTCGCCGGCGCTGGCAGCTCTGAGAATTCACCTCGTGTAAACTCAGCAGAGAGATGAAAAATACACTCCTGCTCCAGGCAAAGCTGGGGCTTTTGCTTTTCAGCAAAAGTGGTTGAAAGAGGAGTCTGTGGAAAGATTAATTTGGGGATCAGTGGAGCAGCCTGAGCAGCCAAAGGAGCTCAGCTGGACACGTGAGTGGGTCAGTGGGGATATGTGAGCAGTGCTGGTCAGTGAGAGCTGCCTGGGTCAGAACCAGCTCTCAGAAACAAGGCTGGGATCAAGGCTGATCTTATCTCCTCACTGTGTGAGGAGTAACCCACACAAAAATTACAGCACCCACACTGCTGTGGTACTTGGAAAGTCTTTGAATGGCAGAGAGCACAGGGAGCACAAAAAAATATCCTGGAAAAGACACACACAGGAGCAGGGACAGAGTGATTTGTGGCAGTAGCTCTCACCTCTGATGGAGAGATGTCTTCCAAGATGGGATTTAAATTCAGTTCCTGAGCTTCTTCTGGTTGAAGTCAATTGTCTTCAATGTCCCCAAGCAGTAGTGGTGTTTTGCCTTTATTAACCTGTAACCAAATAAAAGGTTTAAATCAGCTCTTACACAAAGTTCCTGTATCACTGTCACTGCTTTTTGGCTGCAGGAACCATGGCTTTCTGAAATTATCTTTACAAACAGAAGGCACCAGGAACAGGCTCTGCTATTTTAGTTCATGCAGACATTTTGGCATTGCAGCCAGTCCTCATCAGTGAGAGCAAATGTAACTCTGGTGACTTCAATGCTGAAGAAACTCCTCCTGATGCTGATGTTCATACTCTCATCACTCTCAAAAACGGGGATATTTGGGATTTAAAAGATTCAATTAAATTAAATACTTGGGATTTAAAGTGCAGTGCCAGCCCACAGAGGACAGAGCAGCCCAGCCCCAGCTGAGGGGATGCAGGAACACAAACTCTGCTTCACCAGGGTGAAGTCTGAGCATCCCAAGGCTGAGTGAATCACCCAGGGAGCACCAGCACAGCTGAGCAGAGGCCCTGGAGAGCAGCAGGGAAATGGGCTGAGCTGGGCACCTCACCACAGCCTTGCAAGAGCCAAACCCACCCTAAACCATGTCCCCAGGTGCCACATCTGGAGGCCTTTTACATCCCTCCAGGGATGGTGATGCCCCCACATTCCTGAGCACCCTGTTCCAATGCTTGACAAGCCCTTCCATGAAGGAATTTGCCCTAATGTCCAATCTAAACTTCCCCAGGTGCAACTTAAGGTGGTTTCCTCTGGTCCTGTCACTTGTTACCTGGGAGAGGAGACTGATCCACGTCACCCCAACCTCCTCTCAGGGAGCTGAAGATGCCTGGTTTACTCCATCCTCTGACCAAGCACAAACCCAGGGGTTTTCAGTCATTTCCTGCTACCTGTGGTGATGCCTGAAGGATGCAGGGATGGGCCAGATGATGTTGGCAGGGACACAGGAGGTCCTTCTGCAGCCCTTTCTCAGCTCAGCTGGAGCAGAGGGTGGTGGGGTTTGGCACATTCATCCCTTGGACATCACCTGTGAGGGTGCACAGGGGACAGAGCAAATGTCCCTCCTCACCCCCTGCTCAGAGCACTCCCACCCACCACCATCTGCATCAAACCCCTCAGCTGGGATACGAACAGAGGACAGGGAGCAGCAGGAGAAATTATTTTATTTAATCTCCAGTGCCAGCATCAGGAACCTGTGTGTAAGCTGGCTCTGCAGCAGCAGCACCTCTAAAGCAGCATTTCCTGGCTGAGTGAGAAAGCTTTTCTGTTAAAGAATAAACTTAACAAAAGACAGATTAAGAACTGTCTATTTCTTACTGAAAAGCCCAGATCCTTAATTTCTGCATGTGCTGGCTGCCCCGAGGCACAGCATGCAATGCATCCACACACACCAGCACAGTCTGAGGGCTGAAATCCTACACCCACCAGTTTGTCCAAGGGAGGAAAAGTTATCAGATTAAAGATCAGCAAGATTTAAGGACTGGTAGAGCATTTATCACAGTGGTTTTTGCACTCATCTGCTTTATGTACTCAACCAAGATTTACTCAAGAGTTGTCACAATTTGGGCTCTGAGGAGAAAACATGCTGACTCCTTCTCCTTCCTGATCCACTCAGACAGCTGAGCCTGTGCCTAAATTTACCCAAGAAGGGACTCATTGAAGCTGGTACAAGTATTCTTATATTTCAATGTAGGGATGTGTTTTAAATATCTCATGAAATTGAAGCTTGGGCACAGTAATCCAAAATACTTCCATGTTTCTAAGCTTGTCCTCAGCCCTGCTCCTTTCAGAGCTTCTTTCACTTTAGTCAAAACATTTGCACACTTAAATTTTCCATTTGGTGTGGATAAATTTTCCATTTGGTGTCAGTTTTACCAGCAGCAGCAACCACCCAAACAATCCAAATACTCCCAGGGACAAAGTCATGGAAAACCAGCATTTGATCAGGTGCTTGGGTTGCATCAAAAATTTATGTATTACCTTTACCCCAACCCTAAACTATCCAATATCCAGGCAGTGTTTTCATCAGGTCATAGAACCATGGAATATCCTGAGCTGAGAGGGACCCACAAGGATCATCCAGTCCAGCTCCTGGTCCTGCACAGACACCCCAAGAACCCCACCCTGTGCCTGAGAGCTTTGTCCAAATGTTCCTTGAGCTCTGTCAGGCTTGGTGCTGTGACCACTGCCCTGGGGACCCTGTTCCAGTGCCCAAACACCCTCTGAGTGAGAAACTTTTTCCTCATATCCAAAAATCTCTATCCTAATATCCAGATGTTTCATTTGCCATGTGAAAATTAATTATCAATTCCCATTACATCAATCACCTTTTGGGAAAAAACCCCAATCCAGGAAGGTCTTTTCCCACACAAAGATGCCTAGCAGGATGCAAAAATAGGTGTAAAAATAACAGATGAAGCACAAAGTCTGTCCTGCATCCATCCAGGTTTGTTCCATGTATCTGGTGGTGGCCACGGCGCAGGAAAAATCCAGCTTGTGACAACTGTCTTGCATTTGCTGAAAACCACATGAAGTCCCAGATACTTTCTTCATGTGAGCACTGCCTTTCCAAGCCATCTTGGAGCTCACAAAATGTTCTTGCAGAGAGGAGCAGGGAAGGAACTTTTTAAAGGCTTTGCAAGAGGACCGTGCGCCCTGGCTGGAAACCCAGATCGGTTCTTCTCTGCTTCTGTTTGGGAGCAGCATTCCCAGGCTGCATTTCCAAGAGGTTTTTGGTTTTACAGCTGTCATGACAGCAATTTTCTCAGCTTTTCGAGGTTCCCTCATATCCTGTTCGAGCTGGCTTATCTCTGTTTAGAGGCCGTGTTCCTACACGGCGTTTTTCAGGAACAGATGTTCCAGCTGATCCCGCATTGCAGCACTCAACATATTTCACAGCCCCATTTTGAAACAATTAGCCTGTCACTGCTGAAAGAAATCTAATGCTTGGCTACTTGTTCACTTTGGAAATGATAAAAAAAAAAAAGAAATCAGGAGTAACCTATGATTTATACTTTTCCCAAATATGCCAAGATGCTCTAAATTTACAGCTCGTTAAAATGGCAGCGTGTTGTGGTTCAGCTGCTGGGCCCAAGATTTGTTATCTGGAGAAAAAGATCTCTGGGCAGAGCAGCTGGCAAAGAGCTCTCCTAGCCCCACAAGTGACAAAAAAAAAAAAAAAAGAAAAAAAAAGAAAGACAATCTTTATTTACAGAAATTAAAAGCTAATGGGTTAGTGAGGAGTGTTCAGAGCAGTGGCATCTGTAGCTTTTGGACCACAGGCTGCTGTCAACACACCCAATTTACTGTGCAATACAAGGCAGCCTAATTAATAAGTACTTAATTGAATCATAGAATCATAGAATCATAGAATGGTTTGGGTTCAAAGAGACCTTAAAGCCCATCCAGTTCCATTCCTTGCCATCGGCAGGGACACCTTCTACTACCCCAGGTTGCTCCAAGCCCTGTCCAACCTGGCCTTGGACACTTCCAGGGATCCAGAGGCAGCCCTGGCTCCTCTGGGCAGATGCCCTGAATTGCAAACACCCAACAGAGCACCACGGCCCCATGGCTGTGATTCCATTCATCTGCACCGAATGCTTTAGGAACCATCCAGGCACAGACCCAGTGAATCACAAGATGCAGTAAATGGCTTTGGTGCCATAAAAGCCAAAGGAGCCACAGGCAGATTTGTATCAGGGAAGAATTTGATCCCCAACATTAAGCAGCAGTAATACCCACAAAAAAAGAACTTGCAGGCCGCTGTAATGAAATTATATCCTTTTCATCTCACGGAGATCACTCCAGCCTGTTTCACTTGGAGAAAGAGATCTCATGGTCATACAGACCCAGGCCCAAAGGAGTGAGCACCCAGCACAGAGCCCATCTGCCACCAACACACACCCCCTGTTTGTCCCTACCTGCTTGGCACCTTCCAGTGCCATTTGTAACCCTGTGTACCTTTGTAACCTGCTCCTTGTCAACTCCTTTTTTTTTCCTTGGAGCAACCTGGTCTAGTGGAAGGTATCCCTGTCCATGGCAGGGGGTTGGAATGAGATGATCTTTGAGGTCCCTTCCAACCCAAACCATTCTGATTCCTATGTGTCCCTTTCCCTTCAGAGGGATGAGGGTGGATGAGCCAAGCCCGAGCTGGCAGCCCCACGGCTGACATTTCCTGGCCAGCACAGGGTGCAGTAACAAGGAAGGCGACAACAACCGAGTCTCCAGCATGGAGCAGCTGCCAGGCCACGTGTCCCTGCTGACACACAGCCTGCCAGGACCAGGCTGAGCAGGAACAGCATCTCCAGGAGCAGGCTGAGAGCCCAGGCAGGAAGAGCATCTCCGGTGACGGCTCGCTAGCGGCAGACGGAGGAGACGAGACGAGGGTCAGGAGAGGCACTGCAGCAACCACGAGCTTCAATTAACTGAAAACAGCAGAGGCTGCCTGAAATAAAGCTCTTTCTCATATCAGCTGACACTCAAGGCAACTGCATTTTTGGTCATCAAAGCAAAACTGAAAAGCTTTTGCTCTCTGCAATTGCTCACAGACCTTTGCTGGGAAGTCATCCTGCCACTCACAAGTTCAGGGGGAGAAATGCTTTCCCAGGCTCCTGGAAGGATCACATAGCACAGACATGCCAGAGCTATTCCCTGGTATCATTTATGTGTATCAGATGCAAAACTCATAAGTGTATTTTACTCTCAAGCAAGGAGTAGCTGAGCTAAGGACAAGAGTGGAACAGTCAAATGTTTGCATGGAGCCCTCTGGGCCACTGCTAATCCCAAACACAGATTTAGCAGCCAGCACTCCTCAATGAAAGGTTGGAAGATGAAGTTTGCTCACTTAGAGGCTCTCAGGGCAATGGTTCTAGTGGAAAATGAGCCTTGGGGTGGGCTCATCTCTACCAGCCCTGATCCCAACCAGCCAGGGATGTGGGGAATGAACAGAAAGACCCACCTCACCCCAAAGGAGGAGTCTCCAAGAGCAGAGGAGGCTCACATCCTAGAGAGCCTGTTCCAAAAACCATAAGGAGGTTCAGAGGGGATAGCAGAGTTGTGGACACCTTCACTGCCCACCAAACAGAATCCCACCCTCAGCAGGGTCACAGCAACTGGATCCCTGCCTGGCCTTACCTGTCACACACAGAAAAATGTTGTGCACTGAAAGACAAAGCATGGATCCAACACTTATTCCCCCAGGAACACTTCCACAACATTCATCACTGATTAAAGTGATTTTGGGTGGCACTACCCCCCCCCCCAGACTGGCCTTTTTGCCTCTGGGTTCTTGCACATAGCTGGGGGTGTAGCAGGCAGGGTCTGAATTACCAGGGTTATAATTCTTGGCTGGGTACTTCTAGCTATGGTGAGGCACTGGCAGAGCTCAGCTCACTAATTCACCTCCATGTAAACATGATTATTTTAAATCAACTCCAGACGAGGCTTAACTGTAAAAACATCTCCAGTTTTTGTAGCATTTTTAAGTGTTCAGCTCCGAGTTGTTTTCGTTAGGGCAAGAACTTACCCTTTCTTCAGTTTACAAAGAATATTTTCAGAATTAATGATGCCCAACACCCCCCCCAACCACGACACGAAAAGTCACAAGTCTGAAAATTAAGCTGCAGCAGGATTTCACGGTCAGGATTTTCCCTTTCTTAGCCAACCATTCCTTCCCTCACAAACAGGAATGCTTTCAGCTCTCAGAGCCAAGCTGAGGAGAAGCGAAAACAGTGAGAGGTATTCACTTGGCTGCATTTCTTTGAGTGTTTCTGGTGCAGGGCTCCCATTGCAGGGGAGAAGTGGCAGAAAAACACGGTGTGTACATGGGAAGGGTTGTGCTTTCTCTGAACAGACACGTTTCCAGGAGGCGGCAGATGAAAGAACTGGTGGTGCTTCAGACAGGGGGAAAATAACATCTTGCCAGTTGTGTTTATTTGTAGGGCCCCGTGATTTATGCCTTCCCATTTGTAGAGGGGCTGAGAGGGATGGGTCACGTGGGGCTCTGTTTAGATAATCCCCGAGGAAATTCGGAGTACATCAAGCGGGGAGAGATGGGGTTTGTTCTCAAAGATGAGAGAGGCTGGGAAATGGCAGGGAGATGTGAGATTTCCTCAAGATGCTGGAATGAAGTTCAAGGCTCTGATTTTCTGAGAAGATTGAGTGTGGGTTGTGAGAATGAAGCAATTAAGATAAGAACACAAGTAGTTCAGGGTAGGCAGGGATGAACAGTTCTTGGCTGTTATTTACTGGCCCAGTGCAGAGAAAAACAAGGAATTACTCCCTCAAAGACCTTTACCTGTCAAACAGTACAAGGAGAAGATGCAAAACTGTTGCTACAAGCATGAAAATGGAATCTGTCACCCTCTGAGTCATACTCCTGCTGGGTTTTTTTTCCATTAAAAAAACATTCCACTGTGGTATCGTCCCCATCTCAACCCTTTGGACGCTTCTGGATTTAGCAGGACTTGCAGAATTTGGCAAATATGGTCTGTAAAAAGCACCTAAACAAAACCACTGGTGTTTCACACCCTAAAAAACATCCTTACCACAGTTAGGAGAGGCAAGAATTCCACTGCTTTTAAAAAGAAAACACTCATGGCAAAGATGAGTTCAGTTAATTGATCTGGGGAATCAAAATAAAGCAAAAGGCCTGGCTGGACAGGGCTTGCATCCACCTGGGCTAGTGGAAGGTGTCCCTAGATTGGAACTGGATGGTCTTTAAGGTCCCTTTGAATTCTGTGACTCAAAACAAAACCAGCCCCTAAAGAGGCAACAGCTCAGCAGCCCCAGCACAGGAAATCCCCTCATCCTTGAGCTGCAGGGCTTAAGGGCCTGAGGAATCCCTGAGTCTCCAGCACCTGGCACGGTGCTGCCTGGAAAGCTGCTTTAAACCCAGCATTAGCAGCCCTGAGTGCTCTTTGAGCAGCAGCCGAGTTTCACAGCCAGTGCCACCTTTGATCCGTGGCTCTGCTCTGCCAGAGGTGCTGATTAAGGGGACACAGCAGGGAAGGGGAAGGGGAGGATGGTGTTGGACTGACAGATGCAGGAAGCTGAGTGCCCTTCGCCAAGGGCACATCATGCGGGAGCAGCGACTGTCAGGATGAAAAGAAGGGGGTAAAAAAAATAATTTAAAAATGACAGGATGCCACTCACCCAGCCAAATCCTCCGTCAGTGCGAGAAGCAGCTCCCAGAAGCCATTAAAAATAAGCTCCAAGTCCTCATTTCAGTGGCAAGATTTTTCCATGGTGATCACACACTGGGCTCTCCAGGTGATAACAGGCTGCAGGGGAAGTACAGCTGCACCTGCAGTGAGGAACAGGCACCAAGCAGGGGAGACTTTTTCATCTGACAGTAACAAATTGCAGTGCTGAGACCTCTGGAAGAGCAGGGAATGACCCCACTGCATCCCTGCCTGCAGCCAGGTCAAGGCAATAGGAAGTGTTAGCAACTGCAATTTGCAGGGCTGGGCACCCCTGCCAGGAGAGAACAGAGCTGAGAGAGTGGCCTGAAGAGTCCCAGCTGCTGCCTTGTCTGCCCAGGCCAGGCAGGATGAAGACTGGCACTGCTGGGAGTTCACTGCCTCCTCCCAAACCTCCCTCCTGGTCAGGCTGCCAGCTCATCAGCAGAGCAGGCAGCAGTAGCAGGATTGTTGCTTCCCAGCTGGTTTTAGTTTTTTGAGTTTTAGCAAAGTTCTTTGCTCAGCACCTGCTCAGCTCTTCTGGTTGTGATTTTTGCATCTCTTCTTCCCAGCTGTTTTTTTGGGAGCTGCCCCAGACCACGGGGAAAAGCCCCACTGGCTTTTAGTTCAAGAAATTTCAGGGGCTTCACATCTCCCTTCAATGTCCTCAACATCTTTGGTGCAGGATCTGCCAGCCTGGGAGACCCACAGGCCTTTCGGTTGAAGTCTGACCAGAAGGACAATGATCCCTGCCCCAAATAATCCCTACAGAGGGGTGAAAAAGCACCTCTTCCCAAAATGGCCATTTCTTGCACTGGAAATATTGGGGAATGATCTTCCCCATGATCAAGGCACCTCACAAGCTTCCGATTCCACTTCTTACTTGACTTTTCTCTCCTTTCTGGATTTTATCCTAAATATGAAGTAATATATAAAGAACCAAATAACCCATGAGCTGTAAGAATCCCCTTGCTGTACTCACCTCTCAAGGCAGAGAAAGAGAGCAAAAGCCAAGACCAGGCCTCCCCTTGTACCCAAAATACAACAAAAGCTGCAGACATGGACACAGGACTGTGGGTTTGTGTTTTTGCCATCACAGGAACACAGCCCAGGCCTTGCTCTGGCTTCTGCTCAGCTGGCCATACCACCACGCTGGGATTTCCATAATTTTATTTGGGATTTCTGGAAAAGCCTTTTGTTTCAGTTCCCTGACCTGGCTCAAGGATGCCATGGCCTCAAGATCTGGATAAGTGATCTGGCCACATCCACAAGAGCAAAGAAGCAAAATCCCATCCAAGCCCTGGGAGGCTGGGGGAGGCATCAACACACAATGAAAAAAAGGAATATTTTGAGATAACTTATGAAAGACACTCATCTAAATCAGGAGTGCAGCAGAAAAAGGGGAATAAAAAAAAGATCTCCATAGGAACAATCCTGCCAACCAGGCAAATATCTCAATGCTTATGCAGAAGTTTTCAGTTCCACACACGAACCACCACTGGACACCTACGGGAAGGATGGATTTCCCATGTTGTAACAATCCCATAGGATGCAATCCTGCCCCCAGTACTTGTGCTCAGTGTTCACAGTGAGCTGTTAAACAGTTGCAGGGTTCCAGCTCCTCTGTGGCTGCATTTCAGACTGGAATCCAACAGAATTTTTGCACATGTGTCATTTTACACATCTGAGTGCTTAATCCACTGGGAGGAGGTTGGCACACACAGCTTTACTCCAGAAATGTTATCCTACAGCCATTCATAAAGCACCTGGGAAGGTCAGCTCATGTTTTTAGCAGCTAATTTTGACAACTTCCATCTCTGAGCTATGAACAGGAATAACAAAAACCTCACTTTTATCCAATTTCCCACAATTCAGATAAGATGAAGTGTGCACAGGAGATTTTCCACTTCTGATGCTGAAAAGCAAGATAAGCTGAGCAGGGAAGGGTGACACCAGTTGGAGTCCTCTCCCAGAGCCAGTGCTTGTCTGGGAGCTGGGATCTCCTCCTATGCCAGGAATCTCATGTCCTACCACCCTCACCACACAGCAGCTCTCTTTTCTCTTCAGGAAGGGCAGAAAAGGGGAAAAAAGCCATGGATTCCTGAGCACCTCACTTCTAAAATGCCAGATTTTCCCTGTCAAAGTCAGAAAAAGAGTCTCAGCAAATATAAAAGCTTCTGACATTTGAGTTTTGTGCTTTCCTAGCACTGCCAGCCCAATCCATGAACAAATACCCTCGTTCCAGAGCTTTCCCAATGTAAGACACGAGCAAACTTCAATAGGAATTCAGTCAAACCAAAAAAATAAAGCCAGGGGTTTGGTTTCCACGCTACAATCCTGAAATCAAATAACACCCTCCCTACCCCCTCACCTCTCTGCTGCTGAGATTTAACTGAAAAACAGAGCTGTACAGAGGTGGTTTTTTAATACTTTTCCTGGATGGAATTCCATTTGATGCTGTTAAGCTTTGATGACATACCCCAATGACTGGCTTGGAAGAAATCCATTTAGCGAGCTTGCAAATCACGCTGTTTCAGTTCCGTGAGTGCCCATGAGAAATGTGCATTTTCAATCATAAAAACTGTAGAAACAAAATGGAACTTGGAGAGAGGCAGACAGAAAAATTCCTTATCAAGGCTTGGCTGTGCTCACAGAACATGTGCTTACCATTTCCAACTCCGGAAAACTACTTACAGGAACCTGAAACACAAGACTGAATCCAGAAGTAAGAAATAGATAAATTTCCAGAAGATACGTTTAGGGGTGGTTTTTTTTCCATTTCAAAGTCAAAATGGAGACAGATAAAAACTAAAGCAACCCTCCCTTCTCCCCCTGGCTTTTCCTAGGAATATAAATAATTGTAATATGATCCTTGCATGGAGTGCCAGATTTACAGAGGCTCCCTCTTGTTTATGTGGCAGGACACATTGTTTGGGGGAAGCCTGGAGGAAGGAAAAGCCAAGAGTCTGCACTTTTTTCACCTCTCCAAAATGCTCTTTGAATGGGAACAGCAGAGGTTGCAGTGGGGATGAAGGATTAGCAGATCCCACTGCCATCCATGGTGTAACCCCCACCAGCAGCAGATCTTTGAAGCCCAGTGCCAGGAGCCCAGAAGCTTCCAAAAAGATCAGTCAGTCACAACAAGCTGGGAGAGAACACAACCCTATGGGGAGCTTTAAAAACTGACTGAAAATGGTATTCACTGGGCATTTCCTACATATTTTCCTCAAAATTTCTCCACAATTCAGTCAATGACAATGACAACACCTTTGAATAATTGCAAGAGCAGATAATTGGAACAATATGTGAGATGCTCAGCATTGCAGACAATAAAACCCCACGCAGAAATTTTCCTGGGATTATGAGCTGATGGCCTCTCCCACTGGTTGGGCTGCCTCATCCTTTCCTAAACAGCCTCCTTGCCTGTGTATCCATCTGCTGCCTCCCATCCCATCCCCATCTCTCATTTGTCAGCTCTCTGCATGTTCTCAATTCAATTGCTGCACTTTGTTTAGCAAAACACACTCCTGATCCAGCCCTGCAGCCCTGGGCACAGAACAGCTCAACTGCTCTTCACTTTACAACAAAGGGGACCTAAATTATACATCAGCACCCTGAGCCAGCCAGGAGACTGACAGAGCCCTCGGAACTCAGCTTCAGGAAGGTTTGCTCTTGCAGGAAAGCTGCTTTAAGAAGCTCTTGTCTGCATTTCCTTATCCTCTCACTTGTTCTAGTCCAATCATTCATTGTAGCAACATAAACAGCAGGGTAAGAGAACATCTTCATCCTCCCCAGAGAAGCTGCTGTTTACACAAAGCATTGATTGGGGCAATAGCCTGATTGGAAGGGCAGCTCCACAGAGAGCAGCAATGAACACAAGTGTGCAGATCCTCCTCAGCACCAGGACACTGAGAAGCAGCTCCCAGCTGCTGCCAGGGGTTGTGCTGGAGCTCAGCTCCCAGAGATGCCATCTCATAGATGGGTTTTAGGAAGGAATTCTTGGCTGTGAGGGGGTGAGGCCCTGGCACAGGGTGCCCAGAGAAGCTGTGGCTGCCCCATCCCTGGAAGTGTTCCAGGCCATGCTGGATGGGCTTTGGAGCAGCCTGGGATAGTGGAAGGTGTCCCTGCCCATGGCAGGGGGTTGGGATGAGATGACCTTTAAGGTCCCTTCCAACTTAACCCATTCCATGGCTTTGCGACTCTTATTTGTGCATTTCCTTTTCTCTAAAATGATGTTGCATTTTGCACAAAGCCTGACACTTTTACCCCCACCCAAACCTGCCATTTCTGTGTCTGTCACAACAGACAAGAGCATAACTCTGCAAGGTGTTAAAAGCTGAATCCTGGTGCTATTACTGACCTCGAAGGGCTGAAGCTCTCTCTTTTTCCATTTATCCCTGCAGATGCTGCAGCAAATTAACTGAACTTTGTGGTCAATGAGATCAACATAAAGCCAAAAGGAACTTCTAATATTTCTCTGTTAAGGAGAGATGAAATCAGTGCAGGCTCCAGAAAATAAAGAGTAATGGGATCTGTTCAGGGTTATGAGTATCTGCAACAACCAAGTGCCTCTCCTAAGTGATGAGGAACAGAGCAAAAGCTGTGCTTGCCTTACTTGGAAAAGAGCTTCTCTCCCAGTTTTTCTACCTGAACACATCTGATTTCCTCTTTTTCATTCTGCTGAATGCTGTTTGGGGCAGGTGATCCCAGGTTCTTCCTGGATCAACCACCTTGTCCTGATGGAGGCAGCCCAAGGTGGAGCAGTCTTTGGGAGGGTGGCACAGTGTCCATCCACTCTTGCTGTTAACTCTAATTAGGGCATTCCTGACTGAGACTGTCATGATTCTGAAGGGCTGAGACTGCAGGAATTAATTCTGCCTCATGAGAAAGAAAAAAAAAAATCCCATTAAAATGTAAAGAAATAGCCTTATTCACCCAATCTCTCATTCATTTCAACAGGAGAAAAAATCTTTAGGGAAACAAACAAAATCTTGAGAAATTCTTGTAAGTCTGAAAAAATAAATTCTTCATTATAACAAACCCCAAAGGTCTTTTTTTGCACACAGTTTTGAATTACTGGCTTGTCATAGTGGTCTTCTAAGGATGAACAAACTCTGATGATACCTAGAAACACATTTTTCTTGCAGACTTTGGTTCCAAATATATTTTCCTTTGGCTCAACATTTTGACAGTACTGATGTGATTTTGAGCCAAGAGGTTTTCCATCAGTGAGCCACACTTTTGCAGTGGATTTTAATACCAACCACCTTCACATTCACCTGTAATGTAATAAATATTTTAAAGGCCTTTATTGGCTTCAACTCACAATGATTCTGAAAAAAAACCTGCACTTTATTTGCTTAGAAAAAATTGTTATATTCACAGACAGAATCATTTAAAATACTAACAGAATTATAAGAAAGATAGTAGAAAATAAACTGTACTGAAAGACTGTTATTTTGATGGAACAGCCAGACTATCACACTAGACAGACAAATGTACCAGTGACAACATCTTCAGACAGAGAGCATCATAAACAGCCCTGAGCTTTAAAATGTGTCTGTCCCTGAAGAATCTGAATTTCCATGTGCACTGCTCAGGCTCTGTGGTTCATTATCTGTGTTCATGACAGGCACTGGCACCTTTGCTGCAGAAAGATGTGGATTCAGATGAGGGGCAGCATCCTCTCCTAAAAAAAAAAAAAAAAAAGAAGAAGAAGAAAAAAGGAAAACAAAAGTCATTATTTGCTGTTTGTGACAAGTGATTGAACTCTGCTGAAGTCACCTCAATTTTCACGGAAATACAGGTACAAACACCCTTGTGGCCACTGTTCTGAGGCACTTCAGAGAGTGCTGCCTTGGCCAGCAGAACAGAACTCTCCTTAGCAGGTAAAAAGGGATGAATTTCTGGACTATACAGAACCACAGAATGGTTTGGGTTGGAAGGGACCTCCAAGACCATCTCATTCCAAACCCCTGCCATGGCAGGGACACCTCCCACTGTCCCAGGCTGCTCCAAGCCCTGTCCAACCTGGCCTTGGGCACTTCCAGGGATCCAGGGGCAGCCACAGCTTCTCTGGGCACCCTGTGCCAGGGCCTGCCCACCCTCACAGGGAAGAATTTATTCCTAATCTTCAATCTAACCCCACTCTCTGTTGGTTTCAAGCCACTCCTCATTGTCCTGTCAGTCCATGCCCCTGGAAAAAGTACCTTTCCAGATTTTTGGATGCCCTTTAGGTATTGGAAGGATTTGAGTTTTATACATACACTGGGTTGTAGTTACATACAGATACCCACACACAAACATATATAGATATATATAATCATAATATATATAAGTAGGCCCAGAATAATTTCAAGTATGTACTCTGGTGTTTCTGGTGTTTTCCACAGCACTGGAATGGGATCCATAGGAAAGCCATGGGCAGAAGTTAGTGTATTTAACTAAAGGAAGGAGACAAGATGAATCAATTAACAGAGCAAGAGGAGCAAGTCATGGATCAGGGTAGAGACAAAGAATGAAGGAACCCAGGACAGATGGCACTGGAAGAATGGCACAACATTCGTTTAACTACAGAAAGAGCATTTTGAGCTTTCACTTGTCCTGAGGACATTTAAATGCAGCAGCTACAAGCAAAACAAACATATCAGAGTCCATGTACAACAGCAAAGGCTGTCTTGGAGCTTGTTCTTATTCCAATAAGCTGTAACAATTCGCCCTTCCTCTGTGATAGACTAGGTAATTAAAACACTATTTTCCCAATAAACCCAGAAAGTTAGGCTTTCCTTCACCCCAGTTAATTATCTACTATGTCACTGAAGCAGTCATCTGCATTCATCTGACTTGCAGCAAAGCACACTTTGAATGACTAATTAAAACAAAACCCACTGCTAAAATAAAATTCCATCAGTGTTTTTCCTGCAGCCAACAGCCTGGGAAGTCAAAGACAGTAAAGGCAGGATATGGAGCAGCCTGTGCCAGCCCAGCCTCTTGCTATTCAGGAAGGCAGCCAGAGCACAAGAGCATTTTTTGTGTCATCACATCACCTGCAGAGGAAAAGGCTTGGAGGAGACCTTAGAGCAGCCTTCCAGTAACTAAGTGGGCTCCAAGAGAGCTGGAGAGGGATTTTCCAGAGGGTTGGAACAAGGGAGTGGCTTTAAACAACAGTGAGTAGAGTTAAATGGGATATTGGATAGAAATTCTTGGTTATGAGGATGGTGAGACCTTGGCAAAGATTGTCAAGAGAAGCTGTGGCTGCCCCATCCCTGGGAGTGCTCCAGGCCGGGCTGGATGGGGCTTGGAGCAACCTGGGAGAGCAGAAGGTGTCCCTGCCCATGGCAGAGGGGTGGAATGAGATGAGCTTTAAAGTCCTTTCCATCCCAAACCATTCTGGGATTCTGGGATTCCAGCCTGCAGCCGTGTTTGTGCGATACAAAAATGCTGCTAAGAAGAAAAGCAAAGAGTTTGTTTGGTCAGACATGAAAGTGACACAGTAAAGACCTGACTGTGCAGTGCCCAAGGAAAGCTGGTAAATCATCCTCTGCTCAACCCCCTCTCCAGCACTAGATGTAGTTTGATGCTTTCAAAGCTTGGCTTTGTTAATAATTTCCACAGTCGTGTCACATTCCATGATGTCATTGTTTCAACAGCTGTTTTCAGGTTTGTTAAAAAAAGAGGGGAAAAAAAGGGAAAAAAGAAAAAATGGAAGGAAAAAAGAAAGTAATATTCCCTTATCCCAAGGGTCTGTCAGAACTTCTCAAGTCTGTGATTCTGGGGGTGCTAAAAGAAAGTATCATATTAGTCTGCATTCCTCCTAACACATACTCTGATATATTTTACAGATATATTATAGTCCAATTTTATAATAAGTATAAAATGCTAAACGACAGAAAAAATAAGAAGTATAATTCCATCTACTTGCTCCACAGAAAAGTTACCAGTTCCTGAGCTATCAAAATATCTTTAAACTTAAAAATATCCAAAGTCAACACTGCCCCTTTTAAAGACAGAAATCTGAAGTTCTGATTTCATTAAATTCATACAGAAAATACAGAACATGGATTTTCAGCATTTTAACTGTGAAAGAACTGTGGATATTGTATTTCAGCTAAATGGGAGATTCTGCTCCACGACTGAAACTTCCCAGGACAGAAAGCTGCTAGTCCTGAAACTCTGCATTGGCCCCAAAAACACAACTGCCAAGTTACTCTCACATGAGTTTTATCATTATTAGCTTTTGCTGAGTGTAACCTCATGCATGCACAGTGCATAAAACACTTTATATACACATACAGGGAGGGCTAAGGGAATAAAGACACAAAGAGAGGCAGACTGATTTAAATCCTTCCATAGCCCCTGCTCTGCTCCTTCTTTAATAATTTGATATTCCATTTTATGTTTTCCCCTCATCAGAGAGCAGCTCATCCCAATATTAAGATGGTTTCCTCTGTAACACAGAGTTCCTCACCAGCACAAATATGCAAACTGCAATGGTTAAAATCTTTTGCTACACCATAAAAATGGAAATTACTTTTTCTTTTCCTTTACAAAGCAGGAAAGGGCAAGCAGGCAGGTAATCTTCATGGCTTTCCCCCTCCTTTTTTAGAGGCTCTGGGAGTACTCAGAACAATTTTGCAATCATGTAGTTAGGTGTATTTATAAAAATTTTCCTTGTTAAAATCTAATAAATGGAGCGTGTGACCTTAGGTGACCTTCAGTTTTCCAAATTCATTGTCACCAGCTAATAGAATAAATTCATATAAACTGTGAAAACTGACACTCTTGGTAAGAGAGTCCTTGGCTGGCAGAAACTCATCAGTGACTGAAAACATCTTGATGACCCACTGATGGAAAAGGTCACATTTCAGATCAGAGATTTTTCCTGTTCTTGGCACTCTGTAACAAATTCATGTACAATACTACATTTCCAGACCTTTGTTTAACAGAAGCATAAAAATTAATGGTGTGTCAACCATGCAGTGACCTGCGAAGGGAGTTTTTCTCTAAAAGGTACTGTCACACACAGAATATGCCATTTACAAAGGGTGTCATGAATGTGTGCCAAAGGAAAAAGGAATTAACCACACTGAAGGGAGGTTTGGTGGCTCACACCATATGGCAAGAGCAAGAACAAAGAAAAATGTTTAAAATCTTTCATTTTGAATTTTCCTATTTGGCAAAATAAAAAGACTAAACAAGTCTGACTTTTAAGCCAAATGAAAACCATGTGCTTTAACTCCTCTGACTGGGTGTCCATACATTTAATAAAACTATTTTAAATCTATCTGGGGATGAAAGAGAGCCATATCTTTTAAGTGAAAAGTGTAATTATGGAAACACAGAATGGTTTGGGTTGGAAGGGACCTTCCAGACCATCCTGTTCCTCCCCTCTGCCATGGGCAGGGACACCTTCCACTATCCCAGGTTGCTCCAAGCCCTTCCAATTTGGCCTGGAACATTTCCAGTGATGGGGCAGCCACTGCTTCTTTAGGCAACCTGTGCCAGGGCCTCACCACCCTCACAGTCCACAATTATTTTCTAATATCTACTCTTAACCTATTCTCTTCCATTTTGAAGCCATTGTCCCTTATTCTGTCACTCCATGCTCTTGTAATTCATCTCTCCCCATCAAGACAATAAATTGGGAGGGGTTTGGAGGATCAGGACCCAGATTATTTTTTAGTATAAAACCAGAAGCATAATTACTGTAATTACCTACATATTACTTCCTAAAATTTCAAAACAATCCTCTTTCTACTCCCCAACTGAAGCAGCTCTCTTCAAGAGCAAGAATAAACTTCCAAGACTGTAAAACAACTCCAGTGCAGCACTCTCATTCCTCTAATAGCAGGGGCTGATAGGAATGCCTTGTTTCTTCTTCTGCCAGATTCCAGCTGCTTGGCTTTGTTTATTCCTGACTTCAAAGTTTCAAACACTGTCCTGTCCCAACAAATAACTTCCTCCAGATGGCATCAGCTCAAGAGCTCTGAGCACGGGATAGCACAGCACCTGCAGATCTAACTCAGCATCTTAAAATCTTCATTGAAGGTGCCTTTTTTCTTTTTTTCTGTTATTCCCCCTTTTTGCTTTTTCCCTGTTATTCCCCCTTTTTGCTTTTTCCCTACATAAAAAGATTTACATCTGGCATAAAGTTACAAAGACCATTAGCAGGGAAACAGAGTTGTCAGAAATTCTTTGTACTAATGGCTAAAGCAAGAGGAAGAATGAATGTCTACAGGCTCAAAGGTAACAGAAGCACTGTCAGTAGAACTGTTTTATAGAATCACAGCATGGTTTGGGTTGGAAGGGACCTCAAAGATCTTCCAGTTCCACCCCCTGCCATGGTGTTTTCCACAGCATTGGAATGGGATCCACAGAAAAGCCATGGGCAAAAGTCAGTGCATTTAGCTGAGTGTAACCTTGTGCATGCACAGTGCATAAAACACTTTATATACACATACAGGGAGCGCTCAGGGAATAAAGACACAAAGAGAGGCAGACTGGTTTAAATCCTTCCATAGCCCCTGCTCTGCTCCTTCTTTAACAATGGGATATTCCATTTTATGTCTTCCCCTCATCAGAGAACAGCTCATAACCAATGTTAAGATGGTTTCCTCTTTAACAATATTCAGCATTTCCAGTTCAAGTGTCGTGTTTAGCTGTACTGTGCATATTGGCTACCAAATGTTTCTGGAATTCAATGGCCTATAAAATTGAAAGTGGGTAGGTTATAGAACTAAAAGAATTCAACCTCTTCAGGAATAAGCAGGGCCATCTTATGAGAACCTCTTCAGGAATAAGAGGTTCTCATACAATCCAATTTTTGGGCAAAGTTGTTCTGCATTCATTAGAAATGATATTTCCTCCTCCAGAGCTTTCCTTGCTCTGGCCACCTTGAATCCATGGGCTGATTTAGGTTATTGTGGAGAAGTTGGCCTTTCTCAGCTCTGCCAGAAATGTGCTTTGGAGGGCAGGACTTTCTTCTTGTTGTGTGAATGCTTTGCTAAACATTTACCTGGCTGCAGGTGAGAGCTCCACCTTCCACTGGGACAGAAACACAGACAAGAACAAGATGTCCTGCAAATGCCTGGATTCTCTTTTTTACCTCCAGCCCAGGCTGCCCCAACTCAGCTGTCTCATGACAAACAGAAGAGACTTGAGGCAAAACAAGGCCAAATTTCTAGGGCTGAGTTACATGAAAGGGGTACATTTATAATTAAAACACTCGAGTTGTTTTACAGAAATGGACAGACATCTGTAGGAATTGAGCCAAAAATGTCTGGATTTAAAAGCACGAGTCTACTGCTGGAGCTGAAAAAACACAGTTTCATTCTCAAAGGCTGCAGCCAACTCATAAACTTCCATAAGTGGGCCACAGACACCAGTGGAGACAGAAAACTATATAGTGTGAGTTCAGTTCAAGTTCTGACCTAAACTTGGCAAATTCCACCTTCCCCTCGGTGTCCTGTACTTACAAAAACCCTGCACACGAGCACACAGAAAATAAACACGTGTACACACACATACTGTGCTTTTGCTGTTTGTTTGTGTAACCCCCAATGTATAGCCCAGCTATAAATATTTCCAAAAAGTAAATAAATGCAGATTCCCCAGCCTGTAAAGGAGGGTGGGGCCAGGCTCAGCAGCTAACAAATATCTCAAAGCACAGTATTTGAAATTGTTTTTTTCCTCCTCTCAAGTCGGAGTTCAAGGTTCAGTGGTTTTCCAAAACACTCTGTATTCCCACCAATAGCAACACTAAACAGAACAAAAACTAGAAATACATTAAATAAACTAGAACCAGATTTTTCAAAATCCTAACGCAGAGGTAGGGAAGGGCAGACAGAAAACAGCTCCAAAAACATCTAGAAATGAGATTGCAGAGTTTACTAAATAAATATTTTCTTTTGGTGCCTAAAATCTATCTGTTCCCTTAGATCTGGCATCCTTTGCTCTGTAGAACCTCTCACTGCTTAACAAATTCATTCCCTGGCCACATCTCTTGCTGCTGTTTCCCACCAAATCCCTTCCAAAAGATGTGTAATGATATTTCCAAATAACTACAATAATTATTAACACTAAGAAGAAATATTAAAAGTGAGTTTGATTTTTCCATACAGATGGCTGTGATTTTTGGACGTGCAATTAACTTGAAACAAATAGTTTTTCTTCAACATTTAAGCACTGCTGTTTCTAGGCTGCAACCATTTTCCTGAGGAAAACTCAGATGAGGCTCTGTAGTAAATACTGAAGCTGCAGCTTTTATTTCAAAATAAAAAAAGGGAGAAGGAGTTGGTTCCTTACTGGTCCAGAGTCTTTGAAAAACCACCAGGAAAATGTGTATCTTGTGCAAGGGCTGCTGGGGAGGAGTAATCCCTAAATCCACAAGAGATAACCAAGGTAAACAGCTGGTGGAATCAGGAGAATCTGACAAGTGATAATTAAAAATCTGCAGACTTAATAGTGTAATTAATATTTTACTTATTCAGTAAAACTAAATATCACCTACATCCCAATTTATTTTTTTTCTTTTTGTAATTTTATGCAAAATCTAACCAGCAAGTGGACAGGAAGGTGATTTTAAAAGCATACTTCTATAATGTATTCAGCTCTGTTATTCACACCTTCATGTTTGGGGCTCCAAAAGATATTTTAATGCCTGTATCTGAAACAAAATAAAGAAGCTAAAAAAAAAAAAAGGAACTTGAATGATCCATCGTGGGAATTCACACTTACTTCTAAGATAAAGTTCTGCTGAATTCCCTTAGGATGCAGAGTCAGTGCAAAGCCAGCAGTAGGACTGGCTCCACTGAGACCTCATATCTTAATGATATTAATTGCAGCAATACTGCCTCCAGCTTATCTTCATCGTGCCACAGTGCCAGACATAACAGCATTCACAGCCTTCTCGAAGGAAAAGAAATAAAAATCAAAGTATCTTTTTAATTCTTAGAAGTTACATGGCCTCCTTTTATCGAAAAAGAATGTAAAAATATTTTTATGTGAATAGTTAAAGTTGAGCGACCAGAGTCAAGTGATGCTTCACCACCAATTAAGATTTGAAAATGAACATCTTCCCAGCTCCCAGCTAGGATGCAGGTGGGTCCTGTGAGGCTGTGGATGCTCCAGCCCTGGCAGTGTCCAAGGCCAGGTTGGATCTTAGATCTACCTGGGACAGGGGAAGGTGTCCCTGCCCATGGCAGGGAGGTGGAAATGGAGAATTCCAAGCTGTCCAGCCCTGCCAGCTCCCCAAACACCAAGTATCCCAAAATATCCTTAGGAATCTCAGGGGATAATTTCAGTGAATCCCTGTAAGGAGTCACAAGTTACTTTCTACCACTAAAAAGTGTAACGATGAGCTCACCCTCAAAGACAAGAGGATTTTCTGGGCAAGGAGGTTTTACCCCTGCACCCAGATTTGAGTGAAAGTCAGGGAATGGGTGTCAGAAAGAAAAGAGAAAACCTTCTGCCTGAAGGGCAGTGCTGCAGGGCAGAATTTTCTCGTTGCAAATCACTCCTCACATACAATGGAGTCACTAAATGAATTCTTATTAAAAAAAATCAAATAAGGTACACTTGGTATAAAAAAACCTTCAAATAACAGGTGTTTTTCTAGATGACCACAAGCAAAATAGCTTTATTTCTCTACTCTGAATACTTAAACATTCACATGATCCTGTGCATTTGTTTTGATGATTTTCACTAACAAAGTCATGGGATTCCCCACATGGGAACAGTTTGCCAAGGCTCCCATTACTGTACCACCATTACCATGATCTGACATATTAAAAAGCTTGCACCTACAGCACAATTACCCAAAATTTTTGTAATTACACCTTTTCAAAAGACAGTATTTTCCCCAGGAACAAAACAAAACAAGACAGAACAAAGCCAGCCCTATACAGTTAGCCTTTTCCAATGGCCAGTCTAATAAATTCCAGAACATTTCTATGCACATTTCTAGCACATGAACTCACAAACTTTTAAAAAATACATCTTCTCCAGCCTTTTGTTTAGCAGCAGAGTGGCCACTACAGGTCTTCCCATTTGTGGATATCAATGACCTTTGGAAAATGAAAGGATTAAGCAGTTCTAGGAAGATTAGAGAGGTAAACAACTTTTCTGTTAGCTCAGAAGGAGGATTGAATAAATGAGCACATGTTCAAACAAGGAAAAATTAAATGTCTTTCCTGGAAGATCTGGAAGCTCCCTGTTATAGAAGTAAAAAATAATTTACATTAGAAACATTTCTAATATTATCAAGTCCAACCATTAACACACCACCACCACGTTCACCCCTAAACCATGTTCCCAAGTGCCACATCCAACACATTTTTGGAACATTTTCAAGGGATGGTGATTCCAACACTCCCCTGGGCAGCCTGTTCCAGTGTCTGACCACCCTTTCAGTGAAGAAATCTTTTCCTAATATCAGATCTAAACCTCCCTTGGGGCAACTTGAGACCATTTCCTTTAGTCCTGTCTGTGTCCAGACCCTCTTTTGAGCTGCTCTTGAAACAAGCACTCAGTGTGATGACAAGTAACTCTGCCTAGTAACAATCTAATGCCTGGGACCAGAAACTTGGAAAGGTCTGAGAGTAAATATATGATTTTATCTTGTGCTATTTTAAAGTTTGTTAAAATCTAAAATGACTAAACTTTGTGCAGTAGAAATAAGCATTCCTTCTTGTAAAAAAAAAAGAATACACAAACCTTTGCCTATTACATGAGAAAGAGTAAAAACAAAATTCCTTTGCAATACTTGGGTGAATCTGAGCTCTAAACCAGTAGAATAAATATGTTTATGCTGCACATTAAACACAGTGCACCACTCTCCCAACTCTCTCTTAGACACGAGAGATTTTAATATCACATCCCCTCCACCTCTGCTAAGTGTGTAAAACACAGGGAGATCTGCAGGCAGCTCCCACTAACACTGAGCCTGGTGAAGGATTCTCTGCCAGTGAACAGCTCCCAGCAGCACCAGAGAAACTAAAAACTCTTATCAGGAGCTCCACACAACCCTTTGAACCTGCAGCAAGCAGGGCCTTGAACAGACTCTTTCCATCAGGGTCTCATTTGGGCAGAAGCTCTTTGCCTCTGAAGCTGCAGCCTCACACACACACAAATTGAAATTCGGGCTGCTGGCTGCACCAGCTTCCTTCAGGAAGCTCTGCAGCTTTGGCTCTTCCCAGCTCAAGCTGCTGGTGCCAGACCTGGTGAGCACCCAGCTCATCCACAGCTTCCCTCAGTGCTTTGAGAAGGATTAACAGAGCTCATAGGTATCTGAGGGAAAATCATTTATCAGTGCTCTAGGTTTAAAAATCCATGGCCAAAATAGAGGGAAATCTGCACTGCAAAGGAGCATACATGGAAATCCAGTCTGCATGGGCTGGAGCAGGGTGTGGGCTCTGGCTGGTGAGGGACACAACCTGGAACCATCCAACCATTCAGGCTGGAAAAGTCCTCTGAGGTGAAGAGCACAAACCTGGCCTTGTGCATGGTTTCAGAGCACACACCTGAATTCAGGAGCTGCTCATAGGAAAGCACAATTACACAAAGCTCCTCAGGAAAGCAGCTTTTGCCAACCCAGCTGACAATGACAGAGACTCAATTATTGAGCACAATCCTGATCTGACACGACGACACCCCGAGTGTGCCAGCAGGAAAAGCACAATGGCAAAGGGACCCTTATCTCGTGTGCCTGATGGAATTTAATGGCTCCCAGTACATTACCTGAAGCAAATTCATTCACATTATACACACAACACACTCCCAGGCTCAGGAACACTTTCTCTGCAAGTATCAGATAAAGCAATCTCTTTTCTGGCAGTTTCTTGCACGTGCTACAATAAGACTAGAATTTTAAGAAATGTTATCCATTATTTTCTTTCTTTCCACCTCTTAAATATCAGGGAAGAATTAAGTTTGGAATATACTTAAAATTCAATGCATCTCCAAGTTGGGGAATATGTTTTCCCTCGTCATTACTCTGTCACAGAGCATTATGCTGCCTACACAAGAGCAGGGGAGAACAAATGCTTAAAGATCATCTTTCTTTACACGCAACATTTAAATGTCACTGTTATTTGATGCAATATTGGGGTTTTTTTAAATCTTGGAGGCAGAGAAGACACATGTTGCAAAATCTCTTGCAACAGGACTGTCTCCTATAATGTTGGAATCTGGGGAATGGTCTGGGGCATCTCTCACTAATTCTGCAATGCAAACTGCAATGTAGTTTTAACTCTACTATTACAGAGTTCTCCAGTCGTTCCCTGTTCCTTCCAATGAGAATTAAACAGGTTAATGCAGACTCACTGTGCATTGCTCTGTATTTTTAAAGAGCGACTTGGAAAGGGAGTAGTGGAGTATCCAAGGTGTAGCTTTATTCCCACAACCTACATTTATCATGCCCAGAAAGTTTCCTGGAAACCTATTCTAAATCTGATAAGAAAAAAATCCTCATTAGGAACCACTTGCTTGTTTAATTTTCACTTATTGAGCTTTAATGTACCATAAAAGTAATAACAACAGTGCCTTAACTAAATAGTGTTTGTCTTGTATTCATTAATTTTAGAAGAACACAAAGCTGCCTGTAGATACAGGAAGCTGCTGGAAAATAAAAAGGAACTGATCGCATAAACTCCAATGAGAGAATTTTTCTTTTCTTTTCTTTTTTTTTTTGGTGGAACACGGAGTTCAACAAAAATGTATTCTGTTCACTGTACACACGACACCAATGGGAATAAGAGGCAGTTCAAGTTCTAAGTTACCATTACTTGGGTAATGGCTTCAAGCTGCAAGGCACAGCTGTACAGACCCAGCCAGACAGGCTATCACAGCAATGCTTTGATAGCATGGGGCCCTTAAGTGTCAGGATATAGAAAAGGCAGCAGTTGTTGGCTGTGAAAACAGTCTGATACAAACCAGATGGGGACTCACTTGATGGGCAACACAAAGGAAAACAATTGGCTCATTCAACAAAGTCAGGCCACTGCCCCAGAGAATTAACAGAAGACAATAACAGTCAACCAGAGTTGATGCAAACAAGAAACAGCCATGCGGTTACGGTTTAAGGAATTGTTTCTCCTCAGACTAAACATAAAGTTTTGATTTCTAATTCTCATGTTCATTAATTTCAGTCTCGTTTACAAGCCCCTTCTTCCTCCAAAGTCTTCCGTGTAATTCATTTATGTAGCACCAGCCTTCACACACCTACTTAAACAAGAAAAAAAAAAAATCCATGACAAAGGCAGCTATATTAATCTAATGTTTCCTGAGGAATGCCAAGACCACAGACAACTTTCTGAACCATGGCAGAACAACATTACAGATACACAGAGTGTTACAAGACATATTTGCATGCATATGGCAATATATTTACTGATTCTTTTTGATTTGAAATGCATAGAGCCCAACAGGTCACATGCAGGGTTACCAGAGTACAGATGTCCTCCAGTTTTGAGAAGAGTTCTTCTGGTTTTTTATTTAGGCTTCTTTTAAAGCAAATTTCAGATCAATTCTGTTGCCACAGTTTTGCCAGGCTACAGTTAAAAACTCTATTAAAATAACTATTACCAAAGCTTTTTTGAAGCAATCAAAAATTTAAAAACTGCCTGTTTCAACCATAACTCAAAAAAATCCCCAGCCCACTCATTTTTAGAAGCTTGTAGAATATTATGGTCCAAAATTTTAATTGCTCTTGCTGTTTTATTACAGGAAATATGAAAGTGACATGTGCAAAGGTATTTTGATTACAAATTACTTACAGAGATTGCACAATAACTCAGACCTCTAAGGGCCTTCTGCAATTTCACTCTCAGACTGAAAACATCTGAACTTTCTTTTCATACACTTCAGACTATTCCCTGTGGCAGGCCCTGCACTGTGGAGCTCCACACAAGAGCTTTGGAAGGGCCCAGTCTGAGAGGTGGCCACACCTGGGCACCAAAAAAAGGACCTGGCCATGGGGATGTCCTGGACACCTTGTGAAGTCACTGTCCAGGTTCCTGTCAGCTGTAGCTCACCACCACACGTCATGGAGCCACTGAATGGTTTGGGTGGAAGGAACCTTAAAATCCATCTTGTTCCCATCTCCTGCCATGGGCAGGGTCACCTTCCACTATCCCAGGTTGCTCCAAGCCCCATCAAACCTGGCCTTGGACACTTCCACAAATGGGCAGCCACAGCTTCTCTGGGCACCCTGTGCCAGGGCCTCACCACCCTCAGAGTGATGATTTTTCCCCTAATATCTAATCTAAACCCACTCTAAATGTATGGTTCTCATTTAACAGGCTGACTCTGGAATGACAGAGGGAGTTTTTTCCTTTAAAAAAGTGAAAAAGCCCTCTCTGAATTAATGAGAGTCAGGGCCTAATCACCCTCTTAAGTGGTTCTAGCCTTCAGCTGCTGAGGTTCTCCAGCCTGAGCATGGCTGCACTTCAAAACACGGCCAAAACGCAGCCTTGGCTGCACTCAAACCAAACCACCACGTAATGAAGGTAGAAAAAACAGGTTTTCCTTCAGTTTCAGGCCAGAAGCACAGAGGCAACTCCCCAACAAAGCCATTGTGTGCTGTGCTCTCTCTGAGCTGAAACATCTCCCGGGCAGAACCGTGGGGCTGATTCCAAAAGTGCAGCCAAATTCTTGAAACCTCTGCTGCAGGGCTGGGCTGTCCCACCATGGCAAGAGAAGACTTTGCCTGCAGTGCTGCTATTATTCATTTTTCACATCATCTATATGGAGGTCAGACCACATTTTCTACGTGCAGCTGAAATTTTGGGTTGAGTCTCTCCGTTAGGTCGTTACCAGAAAATGACGAACCTCAGGAACAGAACAGCCTTTATTTATCAAGCCTCAAAACCTCAGAGATACTGGCAGTCGTAGTCCTGCATTAAAAGCAGATGAGAGAGGAGCAGAAATCACTTTAAATCTCAGGTCTGCCTGCACAGGCAAACCCCAATTGCTGTTGTAAAAAAAGGGTTTTGGACTTGGCCCGTCAGAGAACGCCTGCACATAAAGGCCAGCTGGAGCAGGGGCTGCCTCAAAGTGAGGGTTCCAACAGGAAACTGCTCCCCCCTTTCTCTTCTCTCTTTTTTTCTTTTTAATCAGGAAGGAAGCTTCATCTTCAGAAACAAGCATTCTCTGTGTAATCTCCCTGCCTGGCTGTGTCTAGGAGCAGGTCCAATTACTGAAATAAGCAACATGCACTTCTGAGAATCCAGTCGTGTATTTACACTGTAACTCCAACTGGTAAATATTTCTCATTTATAACTGATTCGTGTAACGGGGCACAATGGCAGCTGTTAAGTAAATTAAACAATTTTCTCAAGATCTGTAACTGTGGTTTCAGGATAATAAAAACACACACACACACACACAAAAGTCAGAAATTAAGCAATTTGCAACAAATTCTGTGCTTCTTACTTCTGCTGAAGAGACAATGGCCTGACAAGGACAAACACTGCAGCTGTTTTAATGTCTTAAAACAAACACAGCTCTGTCTAACTATTGCAATATGCACAGTGCCTAAACAAGGTCATGATCTGCAACCCTGAGATTATTACTTTACTGTAACAACCTGAGTTCGGATGGAGAGCAGGAGATCATCCTATTAAGTCTAACCCACCCTGATTGGCTAATTTTGAGCCAAAACATAAACACAATCCTACCAGTCCCAGAATAGGTGAGATACATTTTCATTGTTCACATCTGGTTGATGATTTATTAATTCCTATTAAAAATACATGCCTGTATGACATTAAAAAAGGCAAGAGTTAACTGGAAGGCAAAGTCATGCTGTACACAAAGAGAAACAGTTACTTCCCTGCAGCCAAAGCACTGGGGAAGAAAAATGCATTTCACAGACCTGCTGCATATTTTGTGTCACACTCAACAACTTTCACTCAGGTTGTTTAGAACAGTTTAAAACCAGCTCTTCTTTCTTTAAAAGCAAAACAGAAGTTTTAGATTAGAGCAGAACGACAAGATATACAAAGGTTCTAAATTGAAATTAAGTTTTTCTAGGTGTAGGGGATTTTTTTCTCCCCTGAATGACAGCATTCATGATAAAAACCAGAACACAGTAGTCCACAAAGTTTAACCCATCTCCATCATTTACTACTGTTCCTTGCAAAGCCCATTTGCAAGTGGTGTTTCAGAGATGAGGATTTGTTGTACTTCACTTACAGAATCAGTGGCAAGGAAGATGAAGAGGGTTTCACTCCAGCTTTATGTTAGGACAAGTTATTCCACACTGTTACAAAACACAGCCCCATGTGCAGCCTCAGCACTGAGCAACAGGTCATGCATGACAACTTTAATCTTCACTCACCAGTCCTTACCATGATTTTTAACAAGAATGCTCCTTTGGCAGCCTGCATTTCTCAAAATCAGCACGTTATCAAAGGGGAGCATTACCAGTATTTACACAGTGCTCTTCATTTGGAAGGCATCCTAGATAACATTTACTCCATGCTGTTGCCTTATTTGAAAGTTTCATGGGCTCCTATTTGTAAGAAATTAATCCTGTGGGCATGGGAAACCTATCTTTATATTTAATTATAGGTAGCCTTTGTATCACTGTATTGAGAAGGTGGAGCTGCACAAACCTGGCTTCTCTTTGGTGCATGAAGTCCAAGGTCTGTTTACCCCCAAAGGGTGTAGAAAAACAAGAAATAAAGTACCTAATAACAACACTGGACACCAGCATGAAAATTACCTGTAAGTCAAGCCCTTTTCACAATCTAATAAGCAGTAGAATTTTAAAAATACTATTTGACTGTGGACACAAGTTGTCTAAATATCCATCTTTATTGGCCACTTTGGTTTTCTTCATAACTTTATACCTCCTTTGCCTCCCCTAGCAGTGCTAAAAATTTACAAAGCATTAAAAAAAAAACCAAACAACTTTATCATCTGAGGATGACAGCTTCTGTGAATCCCCAGTTTGCTTTGTAAAAGAGGTCTGGGGGGCAGACAGTCAGAATTTCTGAGTTATTCATCCCTCACCTCATACACACTCATGTCCCAGGGATTTCTCCTACCCAGCCACCCCCACACTAACAGCTGGCCTCTTCCAGCTTTTATGCAGTGCTTAAAAAACCTGTACTGAGAGCAATTTTAAGACCAGGTAAAGCTGAAGGGAGTCCAGCTGCCTGTGCCCAGGGCTCAGCAAAGCCAGCACAGCGGGGAGAGCAGAAGCTGCTCCTTCTGCTGTGCTGCTCTCAGACTTGCACGAGCCACTGAATTATAAAAGGCAACATCTGCCTTCCCTGCCAACCAGAATATAACAAACTCAGCACATGCTGAAGACATAAAGCCTGCATTTCTCCTATCACACTGCTATATATGTTTCTCCAAGTTGAAATATGTGTCTGTAATACTCCTTGTCTTCACCTGTCACCAAACAGTATCCAGGCAATGTGTTGCCAGCACCCAAAAGCATCAAGACTTCCTGCTCTGATACGGATGTCTTTTATAAGAGAACCTAAAATGAAAAAAGGGAGATAAGAGACCTACTTAAATAACTGTTAATCCAAGCAAGGATGGTCATCCTAGGAGATCCTGTGGTGCATGTGCCAGCTGAACTAACACAGCCAGCAGCAGGTCTGCCTGAGACCTGGAATGGTTCCTGACTCAACAGAGCTGGCACAGATGCACCAGGCTGTACACAGAGAGTGGCTCAGGAGAGTAAAAGTATCTTATTCAGAAAACTGCCTTTGTAGGCTGTAATCCATGTGAGAAGCTGCAGCACAATCCTGGAGGCAGTAACTCCAACCTAATGCCCTGCTGAAATGGGAATGCTATTTCTCTGAATCACAGAATTACAAAATGGTTTGGGTTGGAAGGGACCTTTAAAGATCACACAGGTTCCAAACCCCTTCCATGGGCAGGACACCTTCCACTGCCCCAGGTTGCCCCAGGCCCCATCCAACCTTGAACATTTCCAGGGATGGGAGAGCCACAGCTTCTCCAGGCAACCTGAGCCAGGGCCCACCCCCTCACAGGGAAGAATTTCTTCCTCACATCCAATCTAAACCTGACCCCTTTCAGTTTTTAAACCACTGCCCCTTGTCCTGTCACTCTCTACCTGTACAAAAAGTCCATCTCCCTCTTTTTAATGACCACTTTAAGGTACTGGAAGGTCACAGTGAGGTGTCCCTGAAGCCTTCTCTTCTCCAGGCTGAATAATCCCAGCTCTGCCAGCCTGTCTGGACAGCAGAGGTGCTCCAGCCCTCTGATCACATCTTGTTGCAGTGACACACTGAGGCACATCCTTTGGAGCAACCAGGAATCCCAATTTACATTCTTTTACCATCACTGCTAACAAACAGGCACGTGAATTAAACTGGTACAAGACCACAAAAATCGAATGCCTCTTCACAACACTGGGAAAGCAGATGATGTGCAAAGGTACTTCAGACTCAATTATATGTCTATAAATGAGCAACAGGTTCAGGAGAGACTGTTCTGATCCTGCTCCCCAGCCCACCACAACACACAGGCCACAGAACAGCTAGGCATGCTGACTTTCTAGATGCACATCAGTTCTTTCTTGTTAAACCATGGGCTCAGAGCTGTGGAACCACTAATTTGTGAGAAATTTCTCCCTCCAGAGAAGAACTAACTGGAAACAGCCCTGGGGCTGATGTAAGCATTAAGTACATGGGGAGTCTCTGTCCTTAGGTGGCTTGCCCAAGCCCATTAATTTTTTGTGTGGGTCCCCCATTTATATAAGCAATGTTTGCATGAAAGGGGAAAGCAGGTCAGCCTAGTCAGCTTGCCACCATCTGCTTTTATTCAGAGTTGCTCAAGATCAGTGCCAGTGGGATCAGTGCCCATTAAAGGGGTTTATTGTGTGTGTTTATTTTTTGCTCTTTACAATGAAGGCAACAGCAATTACTGTAAGTTTGTAAAAGTGCATACAAATCATAATCCTCAACACAAAGCTGCTTCAGTCAGATCCCAGCGTGTTTACAAATCCTAGATGGGCTGGGAGAAAGGCTGTCCTGGCACCACAATTCCCACAGACTGGGGAGGAGTGTGGTGGTGTCCAGGAGATCAGAGACTTGTATTTAATAGTTGTTATCAAGACCATCCCCTGTTTCAATCCACAGCAGCTCCAGCTGATTCTCCACCACATGGGAGTCTTAGACAAAAGAAAAAGCCTCACATTGGAGCTGGACCCCCAGACAGGCTGACAATGGGTGGGTTTGTGGAGCTGTGAGAGATCAAAGGTGGCTGCCAAAGTGGAAATAGCAATTCAAAGCTCTCAGCTACATTCCAGCTCCTGAGAGAGGACATGCACAGCAAGAGGTACCCTTCCTTTAAGGAGAATTCTGCCTGGGATGTGCCTGGCCTCTAGAGACACAAGCTACGCAACACCCCAAAACAAAATAAAATATAGAAAACCCCAAACAATCAAACAATTGTGAGAGAAACACACCCTAACTGGCAAAAAGGGGGAAAAAGAGGAAAATACAGAGAATTGCAGTAATAGAACGGCACTGCTTTGGTTCCAGGTAGTCACAAGTGTTTGAAAAGTAAATGTAATTATGAATCAATTTGAAAAAAATAAATTTCAACTAATTTGTATGTAAAATCCTTAACATTTTTAAGATATACTTCAGAACAAAAGGTCCTCTGAACCAAAAGGTCCTTCTGGTGTCTGGGTGATGTGATGTAGGCAGCTCAGCAGGCACCTGGACTAGGCACAACATGATATTTTGAGATAAAAAGGGCATAAAGTGATAGGAAAAGGAGGAATGGCCTTAAGCTGAAGGAAGGCAGATTTATATTAGACATTAGGATGAACTTTGGCACAGGTTGCCCACAGAAGCTGTGGTTGCCCTATCCCTGGAACTATCCCAGGCCAGGCTGGACAGGGCTTGGAGCAACCTGGGATAGTGGAAGGGAGCAAGGGGGTTGAAAGAAATTATCTTTAAGGCTTCTTTTAACCCAGACCTGTCTGTGATTCCATGATTCTATGAAAAAGGAAATTCCAAATGTACACTGGGTGCTTTGTGCAGCAGTGCCACAGGTTTGCAGATCAGCAGCATGAAAAAGGCACTGGTCCCTCAATATTTTCACATTACAGCCCCTATGCAAAAGTGAAATACTAGGCTTAATTCTGGCATTGTCCTGAAGTTTAACTTATGTTCTATAAAACACACCTGGAGTAATGCCTGTCACTGCATCACCTGTAATCCTTTAAAATCTAGGGCTGAAGGGGGAATCAGATGAGATTTTGGAATATTTACTTTTGAGCTCCAGAAAATCTGAATAAAGTCAAGTAAAAAATCTAAATATTTGACAGTCTCCATAGGAAGTAATGCTTTCAGTAGTGACCACGTCACTTTGAAGAAGTTTTTCTTTCCCTTTCTGCAGAAAAAACCCAGCTGCTGCTGGAATTTCACTGAAAATCCCTGCTGCCATGTTCAGACCAGAGGAGGGGTTTGGTGCAGGAACACACCCTGAAATTAAGCAAAATAAGTGCATTTAACACGAAGATCTTCTCAGAAGGGAGGCTTTATTCTTTTCACTGTATGAAAAGTGCAAAATAGCTCCTTCAAGAGTCACACATCCAGCAGTGGATTCTCCTGAGGGCTGCACAAGGGAGGTGTGAGGACACAGAAAGCTGTGCAGATTTCCTGAGGGGTGTAAAGCACCAGCAGCAGAGGCACCAAGGAGAGGCTAAAAAGGGAAGCTTTTTGCCTTTGCACATGGCAAAAGCCTCAGCTCAAGGTCACAGCAATGTCACTCCAGCAGAGAGAGCTGTGTATCCCTCTGTGACACTCGGGGAGGGCTGCAGGGAGAGAAGAAAGACCTTTCAGCCTCTTAAAAGCTGAAGGGAATTGCCAAGGGGTCTCTAGGGAAAGCACTGGGCAATACAAGGTGAGGAGCTGCCCTGCAGAGCAGAATCCCTCAGACTGCAGGGCAATGTGAGACTGCTTGGTACAGTTTTCTTCAAGTATAAACTGTGTTGCAGTTTAAACTGTTTTTTTTTTTTTAATTTCTCCATCTGACTATTAGGATTTCAATTCATTTAAGTGCCTCAGAAAATCCAATTACATTTTAGGAGTCTAAAAAGAACCCAGTTGTGCTTCACCTTTTTGTAGATCTTATTCTTCACACCTTTAAGACAAATAAATGAGGGGGAGAAATGTCAGGTGTATGAGACCAGAGGATCATTCCCCAGGAAATGGGAATGGGTACAAACTTGTGCACAGTCCCATAAAACCCACAGCAGCTCCTGCTGTTTGGCTCCCCATGACTCAAACCTGAAGCAGCAGAACACACCCACAGCAGGTCATCACCACCCACAGTGAGAAATTCACTCAAGACTTTGCCTTAAGCTATGAAAAGTCCAACTTCTGGTTTAATATTTTGTCTGAAAAATAACTGAAGTAACTCTGTGAGAAAAGAAGCAGCCACAGATGTAAGTGACACTAGATAAATAGATAATAGATAAAAAATATTTACAAAAGCCAAGAAATTAAAAGCTCCTGTTCCAAATGCACTATAACACAGCTAAATATTTACTTGGAGGAATTCACAATAGAAACCCTCAAGTGTGGCTACTGAGGATTTTATGTGGGGTATTCAAAATGCACATTTATTTCTCACACAAATGTTTTCTACTGCATGGGCTATCGTGTGACTGGAATGGACACGAGCAGAATAAACAAAACCTCCTTGAGAACTGGCATTTTAAACCACTTGGAGCACCTAAAAGCTAATGACTGCTTATAGAAAAGACAGGGCTTCTGTGGGAAATGCAGCTTTGCATTTCCTGACTTGCCCAAATGTGAAATACATTAACTGAGGGATGTCAGGGCCTGATAGCACAGCCAGGTAATGGGATAGGAAAAGCAGAGGAAAAATAGACCAGAAAAATCCCTGGAGGAGTTCAAGGCCAGGCTGGATGGAGCCTGGAGCAACCTGGGATAGGAGAAAGTGTCCCTGCAGGAACTAAATGATCTTTGAGGTCCTTCACAACCCAAACCATTCTGTGAGTCTGTGAAGAGAATTCTGAAGAAGCACTGAAATAATCTTACATAAACCACTTGCCTGAAAAATGCCTTAATTACAGCTAAGTGATTTAATTCCTCCAATTTCTAAGATTTTCTTTCAGAAATGAGGCAAATCCAAGGAGCAACAGAGGCTACACAAACTATTTCTGCCTCTCAGGCTGTGGTGGTTCTCCCTGTAGTGTGGAAGAAGAGCTCTGGTTTGCTTCACTGCCTGCTCTTCCCAGGGTGGTGGGGGGAGTCTTTAGCAAAAGCCTTCAGTGAAATTCATGCCAAAAAAAAGAAACAGAAGGATATTAAGGGAAAAGTAAACTTTCAGTAGAATAGCCATTGAGTTGGACCAAAACAGTTCCAGTTCTAAGAAAAAAAGAAAGACCTTTAGCCTTATCCTAATCTTCTTCCTTCCTTGAAGCATCTGTTACAGATTTGCCTCACGCCACAATAGTTTTAAGAAAAAATAACCCAAACCCTAACTCAGAGCAATTCCTGGCTGAAGAAGAAAGACAAAGAAGTATTTAGTTATAGCCACATTTTCAGTATTACAGCTTTCAATACAGCCTAATGTCAATGTTAACACAGGAGCAGCCCATTCTCAATACTGAACGAGGACCATGGAATTTCTGTTTTCGTATAGAATTTTTAAAGGGCTTCTTGTCATCTTCTTCATTTATTGCACAGATCATCTCCTCCCACAAGCAGTTGTGCAATCTCTCTGTGGCAACAAAGCCAATTGCTTAGTGTCCCAATATTCCTTTCCCATGTATTTACACTGCCTGAATATAATTCACAAGCTGGAGATAAAAAGGAATTACTATCATCAAGTTCTGCTCTCTAGGTCACATTCTGAGAGTCTATGCTGTAGGAAAATAATTAAGTGAAGCTACATCTATCTCTGAGCTGCTCATATTGAAGTTTAAAAATGCTCTGCACTCAAGCATTGCCACCTGTTCTTTCATTTTAATTTTAAAAAATTCTGAATCCCTTTAATGTAAACCTGAAAATGCTTAAATTCTGGAAATATGAGCACTCACCAACCACAACAATTACTATCCTATTAAATTCATGAAGAAATATGAAAGAATGATACAAAGATTAAAGGGTATTATAAAGCCAAAAATACATATGCATGTATATTATGTACTACAACTCTATGTTTTCAAACCACTGTCTCCACTGTGTCTAGAGAAGGCACACATTTCAATTAATAATACATCCAGGCTTGATTTTCAGTTGTAACTTTTCAGGAGACTTTACCCTTTCAGGCATGATAGTGTAGCAGTCCTGAACTTCAACTTTTCATTAGGAGCCATCAATCAAATTTCTTTCAGTAAAAACACATGTTCACTGCAGACCACAGAGTTTTTTAGACAACAAAAGAAAGCTCTAATGTGTATGTATATGTTTGTGGCCATCAAAAGATGAATCGAGTCTTGTCATGTACTTATAAATTAAATAAAAAAAGGCTTTTTTTACATCTGATTTGAAGTCCAAAACAACTTTCCTTTTCTCCCCACGCTGTGAATTCACACTTCAACTCAGGGCTTTGGATTTCCTAAACTCTAACACCAATCCAACCACTTACCCTTTAAACTCTGGAAAAAACACCTAATGGTCCTGCCTCCAAATGCTTCTCCACTTCCAGGCAAGCATCCCTTGTCCCTTGCTATCCCAGGGAACGCAACCATCTGACATGAAGCTTTTATAAACAAGGTGCTTTGAACTTACAGTAACAGATGTGCTTAATTTTAAAATGTTGTATTTACTTAAACCCACGTACACTTATCATGTTGCAAGTTTTCCTTTTCCTTTCAAATGCTTCTTATTAATTTTTACCCTTGACTTTTGGCCTGATTAAGGTCTCTGTGGTGAAGCTCAGAGAGAGATGACATTCTGGTTAAAACTGACAGACAGTTGTTTCCATTTGCAAATCCTTGAGATTTTTATTGGCTTATTAAATATGTATACTTCGAATGAGATTTCAATTATCCTGGTATATAAATCATCCTTTTCTTTCTTTTTTGGTCCTCTCAAAGAAAATTGACTACTGCCATCTCCTGGTCACACATTTTCAGCTGACAGACACAGCTGGACCGTGCCCAAATTCCTTGTGTTACAGCACAGAAAAATGCAGAGGTAAACACAGAGCTGCACTAAGTTGTGCCATTTCTGCTCTGGAAGCTTTTCCACTAATTATCCATAGATAATTTTTACATTATTCATAACTTTCTTCATATGCAAACCACGGTTTTGAAATTAGGTTCCAAGTCCCACGACCAATAACATTGGCCTGGGGCTTTTCTTACCACTTATAATAAATATTTGAAGCAAAATAATTCCCTCAGAATTCGATGAGATGTTTTTAAAAAAATTAAATGGAAGAAGTTCAAAGAATTATTTTTAAAAGGGCTTGAAGGAAGAATTTCTCTGTGCTAGGGTGGAGCAATTATAATTGCATATATTGTAGACAGGCAGGTTTTCAGATTCTTGTTCTTAGAATGTAAGATTAAAACTGCAACACATCTCACTGCAGCACCTCCACAAACTTCTTATCTGCTAAAACAATTACCCATGGCAGTCATGTGCACACTTCATGCTATTCCAACACTGACTTGAACTACAATAAACAAAAGATATTCTCTCCCTCTCTTTCATCATCCTGAACACCTTTCCAAACACTGTTAAGCAACCTCCAAAAACAGCAGAGAATAATAGTGTCCTTCACAAAGAAATCTGTTACACACCAGCCCATCTCAAACCAGGCCATTTTAACATTGAAAAAATCTCTTTCTTCCCCTAAAATGCGTGATCTTAACTTAATGTTATGTTTCATTTCTCCTGTAGCACTCCTGTGTTCTCTCAAGCGTATGAGCCACTCCCTTTATCACAACATTATGAACATCTCCTTTGCTGAACAGCACTCCATAAAGCAATTAAGATTCAGTTGAGTACAGAAAATGCACGTTGTAATGCTCTTGGCAAATACAAATTTAAATAAATACCTAATTGCCAAGATTCTCATGACTTCCATACAGATACATTTCATACAAGCATAGAATGCTTTGAGTTGGAAGGGAATTTAAAGCTAATCCAGTTTCAGCCCCTGCCATGGGCAGGGACACCTTCCACTATCCCAGGCTGCTCCAAGCCCTGTCCAGCCTGGCCTTGGGCACTTCCAGAGAGCCAGGGGCAGCCACAGCTTCTCTGGGCACCCTGTGCCAGGGCCTCACCACCCTCACAGGGAGGAATTTCTTCCCAATATCCCATCTAACCCTGCCCTCTGCCAGTTTGAAGCCATTGCTCCTTGTCCTGTCACTCCATCCCTTGTCCCAAGTCCCTCTCCAGCTCTCCTGGAGCCCACTTAGGCACTGGAAGGTGCTCCAAGTTCTCCCTGGAGCTGTCTGCTCTTCAGGCTGAATTTCCAATCCTTCCAGTGCACCCCAACAATAACACAACTCTGTACACATGCAGCCATAACTTTGTACACACGTATACACAATGTGTACAGAAATACTTGGAAATGTTGGAGTAATGAAAACAAAACTTTAAAAAATCAGCACTATTATGTCAGTTTACAATAATATTAAGAAATGATGTGCTGAACTGAACTCTGCATATTGACATTGATTTACCTTCTTGTTGCATCTCCTCAGATTTCCTTCTCACAAAGATAACTCGGGGTCTCACAGTCTCAACAGGTGCAGCTCCTTGGCTTTCCTCCTAGGGATCACACATTAAAATCACATTACAAACCTCACTTTTGATGTAAAAGCACAGCAAGATTACATTCAGCTTCAAGAAATATCCAAAGAAGTTTTTAAAGATTCATTAAACATGTGCACTTGTTCTTCTTATATTTGGCTTCAAGAGAATTCAGCTCTGAATTACAGAGCCTATTACAGCTATTCCCTCTGGACAAACATCCTGGGAGCAGCAGGAAAGATGGAAAAGTGCCACTTAGACCTGCAGACACAGGAGACTTTCAATTTTTACTCAAAGCTTGTAGTGGAAAGAACATAAAATTTCCCTGTCTTTCTTCAATACCCAGGATGTCTCCCTAGGGATTACCCTCCTGACTAACTAAAGAAAGGTGAAAGAGAAAAGAAATATAAAAATTTCAGCACACAGGTTGGAAAACTCAGGCCAAATCTAACATTTATTTCTTTGGCCATGGTTTTAGAACTGGTTGCTCCAAGTCCCATCCAGGCTGGCCTGGGACACTTCCAGGGATGGAGCAGCCACAGCTTCTCTGGGCACCCTGAGCCAGGGCCTCCCCACCTCACAGGGAAGAATTTCTTCCTCATCTCCAATATAACCCTGCCCTCTGTCAGTTTAAAACCACTGTCCCTTGTCCTGTCACTATGTGCCTGTCTGGAAGACTTAAAGCTTTGTCTTAAGACAAATGCAAAGCAGACAAGATGAGAAAGAGCTGAGATTATTTTCTGAGAGCATGAAAAGTCTCGTGGAAACGTGACTGAAGGACACCAGTGTTACAGAATATTAAATATCAGCAGTATTTGGGTCCATTTGAAGCATGGTTTTGTGCTATTTTGTTTTCTTTTGGACTTACTATGGAGCAAATCAAAACTCAGTTTAAACTGAACCAAGCTGCAAACAGAAGTTGAGAGATAACACGAATTCATAACCTGCAATTATGCATTCCTGAAGATTAAAAACCCATGTCTTTTGAAATACTGAAAAATGAAAGCTAATGAGAATACCAAAGTGACAATCCCACTTGAAAAATGTGGGATTGTATAAAAACATCCATACTTATAAAAGAATATTATGAAAATATTTTGCAACCAAGTGATTTTCTAGGATTTTAACAATGCATTTGGGACTTCAAATTACTTAGGTTTACCATCTCTGGAATGTGTAGGCACGCAAATGTGACTTCAATGTTCCTGTCCCTCCCATGATCAGAATGATTTATTTAGAATAGGAAGAGCCCAGCTTCCTCCAAGTCATTCTCTTGTTTCTTAAGAGCTAAACCCATGGGGGCAAAATGGCCACAAATAACAGTCAATTCCTGTATTGTTGCACAAGAATGGACAGGAGGGGTCAAGGAAAGATGCATTTAGTCTGGTTTTCAGTCTAACAGTGGCTGAAAACGTATATAAATCTAAAAAAAAAAATAAAAATCTCATGCCAGAAATGGAGGAGCAGCCAAGGAATTTGGGTAGATAAGAAAATTCCTGTGTGACTTAAGCCATTTGTTTTCGACTGAGTGACCACACAGACTTCACTCTTCACAACTAAAAGGCATTTGCTTGTGCCCTGTGTGAAAACCCAGTGCTCTTTCTGCTGGTGAAAACCTGACCTACACAGCAGTGCCAGGGAAAAAACGAGCCTGGCAGCTCCTCATCTCTGCCACAACCTCTCTGACACCAGATCCTGCTCACTCAGGCTGCAGAAACCACCTGGCTGTGCCAACACCTCCCAGGCCCAAGACCCAGCAGAAACCCTGCATTTTCTCAGGTCTCTCAGCAAACTTTGCTCCTAAATAGATTTGTCTTCTGGCTTTGTATGTAGGTGATACAGCTTCATTTCAATGAAGGCAAACGCTGTCTGGAGATGAAGATGTGAGAGTCAGTGAGTAACTTGTGAGGAAATCCTTCAAGAAGTTTGCAGTCATTACTGCCTTAAACACTGCACAGAATGAATGAATCATCCTGAAAGCCTCAGTAGCTCTTAGCTGGTTTAATGTTACCAGAAAATCTGTCTCCTGCAGGCAGGTGACAAGGCTGATCCAATGGCAGAGCTGAACATCCTTAATTAAACCAGGGGAAAGGTTCATCCTTGTCACGAGGTAGATAAATGCTGTCACAACAAGCTTTCAAATCACTTGGTACGAGGATTAATTTTTAATTTCAGAGAAGGAGGTACAGATCTAGTACAGGATCTTACAGAGTATGGCTTAACCACAGTAAACATCTCTCCTGGATGGGGCAATCACTCTCAAGTACGATCACCTCATAGAGAAGATAAAAAGTTATCCTGTGAGAAAGTGATTTAGTCTTACATCAGGAATAACCACACTCAAGAAAAACACAAACCCAACAAAACCACACAGAGTTCAGGGGTTTGGTTGTGTGGTTTGAAGGGAGGGTGAGTTTTAGATGCCAGAGGCAAAAAAAAAAAAACAACCCACACTAAGGGTTCATATGCAAGAAAAAGTTTCTAAAGATATGATCATGTATAACTACCTACAGATGAAGGATAAGATAATACATAACTATCTGTATATTTTCTGTGAAAGACACATGTGTTACCTTCTCTGTCCCTATTACTTTAGGCTAGAATCCACTTTTGCCTGTGAACAGTCATTCCAAGAAAGTTTGTTCTGGTAAGCTCAAAGTGAAAGAGGTAGAACATTTAAAATCTCTTAAAATGCAACACATCACTCCAGGTGACAAATTTAAGAACTGCTCAGACACCAATGGCACAATACACATTTGAGGCTCAAAAACATACACCCAAATGCAGGTTAATACAAGATATTTTAGGTTATTTTTAATACAGAACATCAGGGAAGGATGTTTATCCATGAACACAGCAACCAGGGTGAATATAATGCTTTCAAACTCACTGTGAAGCCTCACATATTAGAGAGCAGTCTGACACCTCATTTTTAGCTTTTGCCACTTGGTATTTGAATTTAGTTAGCAAGTAAACCATCATCTCTAGGTAACAGCACATACTAAGAAAGCAGCACAAAATTAACTGTGTGGGTTTGAAGCAGAAATCAATAGGATGTTCCTCTACCTTTAAATGTTCTGAGGTTCATCATCCTCACTGCCTTTCCAACTCTGCCCCTACAAGGACAAATGAAGCTGCTGCAATGCTGAGTCAGTGGGTTACAGCTCAGGAGGACAAATTTCTGCTGTCACTTCCTCAGCCATAAATCCATGATGTTATCCTGCATTTGAAGGACTGTTCCCCTAAATCATGGGAATGCCCCAATGAACCTTGGATAGGACTGGTCCTGTGAGACCAGTGGAGCTGTGAGGAAGTGCAGAAAAGATAAAAAAGAAGTCTGAGCTTTAAAGGAGGGATGTGGTAAGGATTTGCCACAGGAAACACAATCACCTTTATTGTACACATGCACCTTGACTGCAGCTGCTCAGATGAAAGTGCCACTTTAACTGCACCAGTTCTGTGATGTCAGGCATGACAGTGAAACAGGAAACTTTGTTTTCCCAGGTTTCAGTTTGCTCTTTCTGACTGGGCACAGAAAAAAATCCTTTCATCTCACCTGGGACAGATCCTCTGAGAGTGGTGTCATTCTGCAGCTTGGCTGGGCTGCTGGCAGAGCAGGATTTGAACCTGGCTGTGACTCCAGTTCAGCCAAAAACATCACACTGGGACTTGTATCTGCATCTCCAGGAATTTCTGCTGGGAGAAAAAAATTCCTTCATGAGCTGGAGCCATAATCTCCTGGTCAACTCATGAGGCAAAATGTGCAGCCTTTCAAACTTCCAACAGTGGGACATGCAATGTTAAAGAAAATGATTTCCTCCTTACATGGCTCATTGTACATCTCTTAAATTGCTCTCGTGGGGATAAAAATGAAATAAGAAATACACGTCTGTGGAAATTGAAAAAATAAATCAGCTTTATCATCTGTGGATTTCTAATGTGGCAGCATCTGAAAAAGCTGCAGAGCTGTACAGTTCATCATACCATTGTATGCTTAATGAGCTTTATCACACTTACTGGAAAGAAATTGGAAAAGCTTCTTTATTAAAATGTTTCACTCCTCTATGAACTAAAAGATACCTGTGTATAGTCTCTTTTAAAGGGATAATTTGCTCTCTAATCCAACATTTATCAGGTTTTGCAGCCTGCAAGTGTGTAAAACATCTTTATGAAAAATGTACTGACAGCTCATGAACTAACTTTAGCCTTCTGCTATCATACAGAGCCAAAGAGTGAATTTTAAGCCTAATTAACTATAATCATTGCTTAATTAACTGTAATTATTGTTCACTTTAAGACTGCATGTGCCACATTTCATTTGCATGTTGGTTTTTATATCCCTGACTTTAGGCATTGAAAACAAGGATTTATAAATGACTGATCAAGATGCTGTTGTGTATCTGCATGAGCAACACCTGCTCCACCCCAGAATGGACACTGTGTTTCCATAATACAAATAAAAACTGGTCACAAAACTGAAAACAATCCCCAAAATTCTGTCAGACACCTCTGTGAGTGACTGATTCTGAGAGAGGAACTGAGTATCCTTAAGGTTTCACCCTGAAATATGTGAGCTCTGACACCCACTGGTGTTATTTAGTATTAGCCCTAACAATAATTATCAGATAAAATGATGGACTTGCACTGCAGCTGTTGTGGCTATCAGGAAATAGTTGACTTGCACCAGGCTGAAGGACAGACAATCTCACATCCCAGTGGAGAGAGAAAAAGGGTTTGGAAGAAAAGTGGAAACAATCACAGATCATTCCTTCCACCCTTCACCTGATCCTCCCTCCAAAACCAGTCTGTTTCTGTTCAGTGTTGACTTCACGAACAAAAGGACTTAAAAACTAGGATTTCAGGTCCTACCTGATATGAAAACAACTCTTGTCTTGAAGGCAGATCAAGCTTTTTTTACAGTGTTGTTTCCTTAGCAATGGAACAAATTACTGTGCTGTGTTCAGAGGTGGGGAGGGAGGGAAGCTAAATTAAAAATCATCAGAATGCAACAGAATTCAGTCTGGGATTATAAAGATTGTGTAAAAGCACAGGGCAGACCCCTATGGTAGTTAGTCCAGGGCACTTTCCTCCTCTGAAAATATATGCTGCAATAAAAACAACACTTCAAGATTTAGAGGGATGACCTTAAAAATCAGCAGAGAAACACACTGCTGGTGGATTTTCACATGCAGGAGCTGGTTTGAAAAGTGTTAAGATATTTACAGGACAGTCAAAGGGCATCCTGTGTTAAATTAAATTAATTTTAAAATCTGTTTTAAAGATGCAAGGAAATACAACCCTGTTATGCCAGAAACAGCTATGGATGGTCTGGGTAAGGAGGACATGAGGACAGACAGACACAGGGACAGGTTCTGCCATTAACAGACATCATCCAACTCCATGGTCCTGAGCTCCCTTAGAGACTCACAGAACCAAAGAAATCCCAGAATGGTTTGGGTTAAATATTAAATCTCATCCTGTTCCACCCCCTGCCATGGGCAGGGACATCTCCCACTGTCCCAGGCTGCTCCAAGCCCTGTCCAACCTGGCCTTGGGCACCTCCAGGGATCCAGGGGCAGCCACAGCTTCTCTGTGCCAGGGCCTCACCACCCTCACAGGGAAAAATTTCTTCATCACAACTGATCTAAAACTCTCCTCTTTTAGTTAAAACCATTCTCCCCTGTCCTGCACTATCTGCAGATGATCTGATCACTGATTTATTGCCACATCACAGTGTCCTTAGTGCTGACTGACCTCTACCAGCAGTGTCAAACAAGGGACTTGGAGAGATCTCTTATCTCAGGGAGCATCATGTAACCAATCTCCAAACAACCTTCAACAAATTACTTTAAAGCAGAAGTTTGACAATGTAAAAAGTACCAGAATGTATTTTCAAGGCTGACATTGGTGTAGCTGGTCCAAAATATTAGGTCACAGCTGGTTTAAAAGGCAACCAGTTCAAATGTTAATCACTTCAAAACCAAGCAAATATTCTACTTTCTACAAGACTGCTTTTGCCACGTGTTAAACACATTTAATTTCAATCTACTTCCTACTGGTCAAGGGTTAATAATGTGAGATAAGCTTCTCTTGTCAAATTCATAAATGTGAAAATTAAAGGAACAGAAAAACAGCTGTTTGATCACTTTAATTTACACAACTTTTGATGAATCAGTGCAACCACATTTGTGTTGCAACAGCTTAATAATTATTTCAGTTTAGTTTAAACATATTTAAAGCTACAGTCAACAAAATAGCTTCTATATGCTTGCAGAAGCTACATTAAACAATTATAGAAGCACATTTTCACAAGAGAGAAATTGGGATTAAAAAAAAGGGAGAGGAAGGATGGACCACTAGTTTCAGCACTACTTTCAGCCATAAATAACTAAATTTCCCTGCTTTACCACAGCAGAGCAACTTATCCCTGCTTTGTACAAGATGTATGAGCCTCAGCTATCCATCTGGGAAAAAAATATATTTCCACATCATTAGAGGAATATAGGAAGCTGAAATCTATTGCCATTTATGAGCCACTGCAGTATCACCAGGATGGAGTGATAAAAGCAAAGAGGAGCAGTGCTGGGCAAGGGGACAGAGAGAAGTAGCTCAAACTGCTGGTGTTAACACCTGTCCAGTGGAAACTGCCTCCATCTGTTTCTCAGAACCAAATTCAACTCAAAGGAATAAAATACACACTTCACAATTTAACTTTTGTATATGCAAGTGGGTATTTGCCATGATTTTTATTCCAATTGTAGAAAATTCCTAAGAGTGAAAACAAGGCTTGAATTGAATCCAGTTCTTGGAACAGGAACACTAATAATTTCATTGTAGGAATTGCCTGTAAATTTTGGATTTTGAACGTATGGTCTGAAGTTATTTCAGATTCTATTATGGAAAATCCTCAGGATATCACAGAGAAGAACAAAGAATCCAATTGTACCTCCAATTTGGGTAACCTGCCCTGGAGATGCAGAACGGAGACCCTGGTGGGGTCTGTTCCCAGAGCCCTGAGCAGCTGGATGGTCCAGGAAAATGGAATGTCCCATCAGGATTCTCTCCTGGGCTCTGGTCAGCCTGGGTCTCTGACCTTCACTGAGCTCCCCAACACTGCCATCAGAATCCTGCAGAGAACACCAAAACCACAGCACACAGAAAAAGCCAGTGTAAGTCTTCCAAACCCAGGCATTGTTTTCTAATTACATTAACCCTGAAAGCACATTTAAACTTCAGTTTATTCCATTTGCATTGGATAAAGAAAAAAAAGCCCTGGAGATACCATCTAGATTTGAAATTAGGATCTACATTTATCAGTACTGGACAGAAAAGAAACACTTCAGCCAAACATAATTCATTTTGTTAGTGGTATCTCAACATGATCAGAACCTAAGTTATATTTTTAGCACATGAAGCCTTTGATGTTATAGATTTGGCCACTGTTGACTGCCTGACCTTGGAATATTGGCAGCATCTAAAAGCTATTGACTCTCTGCAGTGCATGTCAGATAAAAGCTTCAATTTCCAAGTTGATTTGGAGGGCACTAAAAATAGGGATGGTTCCCTGGATTTTGACTTTCAAAGGCACAGGTTAAACTCAGCTTGTTCCTATACAGGAAAACAGGTGGAATAGTGAATTCACACACATATGCACAGTATCACTCTAGGGCCATACAGAAACATCCAAAAAAATATTTATTCTCCTCTAAAGGAGAAGGGACATATGCTCACACCTTGCCAAAATCTGGGGGCAGTTTGTGAGTGCCCTGTATGGACAGACTGAGTGATCAGTGACTGTGGGAAAGGGAAAAAGCAAATCAGAGCTGCATTTGTAACTGGCAGTGCTGAGAAAATGTCCCTGCAATTACAGGCAGACTTGGGAATTAACACTGTAGAAAGCTTTTCACCAAGTCCAGCCACTGGAGCTCATTAGCAAAATAAAGAAAGACAAAGAAACAGCCAAGGAGGTGAGTCAAGCTGGTGATTATTTAGACTAAACTGACCAAGACAGAAGGAAGAAACTGCATATGCATCAGCAGCATCATAAAAAAAGCAAGAACTGCTGTAAATAAAGGTGCTCACAAACCATACTGCAGTATTCAAAGTTCATTTCCTTCAAACATTCTTCCAGCTATGCCAGTTAGAATGAACACCCAGTCCAAACTGCTATTTTCCAACACAGAAATAACTCAGTTGTGTGACAAAGAAATTGTGATGCAGATAATCACATTTTTTTTGTGAGTCTCTTTTTTTCCCACCAGCTGAATAGGAATTTTTGAGGTTTTGTTCCAAGATCAGTATCAACAGCATGTGCAAAGTACATGTAAACACTTGCTGAGTTGTTTTTCATAGCTCCCTAAAACACTCCTGTGGCTGTTAAATGCAGTGTATTTGGGTTGTTAAACATTCCACCTGTATTGCTGAAGGCACAGAAAATTCCCTGGTACCCCAAGTGACAGGACAAACCTGGGATATGGGGACAGTCACACACACACTCCTGGAAAATGAGGGATTTATGATGTACAGTTTATTTATAACAACACTGAGACTTCAGTGTTTTTGAGGAGTTTTACACAAGAGCAAAGCTGAGATCACTTCCAGCAGGGAATGAAGTGTATGAAGCTGCTCTACAGCCAACAGCAAGGAGAACCTTGGATTATTTTATCTACTATTATCTACTTTTGAGTAGGAAAGAATCACTTCAAAACTACTGTACTGGAAAGCAAAGGACTGTAAGGTACCTCCAAGTGGTCTATTCCTTCTTGTGCAAAAACAGGTGCTTGATTTATTTTGGTTAAAAAAGTGAGGACAGGATCCCTGTGACAGCCTTTATCCAGTTTCCTCACCACCTGCCCTTCACTTGGAGGATCATAATCCTAGAACAAAGAAACAACAACAAAAAAAAATCCACACACACATGCTCCAAAACTGGTTTCTGGTAGGAATTTGAATCATTCTTACTTTAGTTCACAACTCGGCTTTTTTTAACAGTAAGTTTCCACACTGAAAAATTATGTCATGAAAATGGAAGCATTTAAAAATAAGGAAACAGATGACACATTTCTTTCTCTTTTTACCCACAGACATTTGATACTAAAGATGGCAATTCTTACACAGGAACAAGGTCCTTCAGGCTTCCAAAGATCAGGGATGCAGTTAAATCCTCACACATCCTGATTGCTAGCAAATATCTGGCTGCTCCCACCAGCAAGGAATTGACTTCCTCAACCAAACAGCCTGGACTGAGATGGAAAAATACCTGAAGGAGCTACAAATCCAGCTGACAAAGAGAGGGAAGAACATCTCAGCAGGCAAATGTTCTTCTAATGAAGAGAATTTTAATTTAGGTTCATCTGTTATTAGAATTTTAAGGCCAGAGTTTAAGAGAGGAAATGTGGCAGCCAGAGGAGGCACCTGAAGATCTGCCAGTTCAGGGCTCAGTCTCAACTCTGGTGGTTGTTTTGGGGGGATTCTGTGCAGAGCCAGGAGTTGGACTTGAGCATTCTTGTGGGTCTCTTCCAACTCAGGGTGTTCTCTGATGCTGTGACTTGAATAAATCATGGATATTGGATGGGAAGCTGAGCCCAGGTGAGGTGAGCCATTGAATGTGCAGAATTGTGGAGGGAGGATAGGCCAGGAGAAGAGGACTCCTGCTCCAGAACATTAAATTTGCCTTCTGGAGCTTGGAAGGGCCCTCTGGAGGTTGCCTGGCCCAACTCTGCTCCTTCCAGTGTTTGGCCACTCCACAGCAAAAACATCTTTTATGTTTAAACCAAATTTCCTGAATTTCAGCCATTGTCCACTCCTTCCTGTCTTCCCCTGGCTCTGTCTCCCTTACTTCTTTCCCCACAGATTTATAGGTAAGGTCCCCCCAGAGCTTTCTCTTCTCCATATTCTCTCCTCTCACTTATGTCACAGCTACATCCCACCAAGAGGCTTTACACAAAGTCAGAGAGAGAAAGTCCAGGCATTTGAGGAATGATAAAAGGAAATGGAGAATACATTGACTTGGGAGGCTTCCAGAACCATGGACTACAGCACCCATTGGATAAGAAACTATTTTGATGTTTTAAGCAGCTTTAACTAACTCCAGGCTCAGCTAACCTACTTTAATAATTTAATCACACAAGCAATTAAAAGATGGCTCAAAGCTGCAACAGCTCAGAGCATAGCAATGTTCTATTCTGTTTAAGATGCCTTCAAACTAGAAACAATAAAGAAATGAAAGTGCATAATAGCTATCTCTCACCTACAGAAGGATATAAATCATCCAACTTTTTAAAAATATAAATTAGTTTGTATAATGGGCTCTTTTTTCCTTTGGTGTTCTGAAATTCCAACACTCTTTGTGAGAGTGCAGTTTAAAAGTGTGGATTAAAAAAAGTTGCTGAGTGAAAATGTTTAAAGTACATCCAGTTCAGCAGGATGCCTAAGGTGGAATCCACATTTTCTCTGATTTTTATGGAACAGTTCCTTACCATTTCATTGGCATCTCGGAGAGTACTGGATAAGCTCTCAGGGAGGTTTGGAAGAGACAATCCTCCTTCTGCTAAGGCTGAAAAATATTTTATGTTACAGCTATTAAAAAACATTCAAGCTACATGACAGAAAACCCAAGCCACATTCTTTAATAAGTGCAACACTGAGCTTTAGTAAATTTGGAAATTCCTACTGCTGGATGTCTATTATAAAGACATATTTTCATATTTCTTCTCATATTTCTTACACTTTGCTTTCAATAACAACTCAGTACCACATGGTACTTAAACAAGACAAGTCCCAATTATTTCCAAGTTGATCTCATGACAAAAGAGCAGATTGAAGCTTTTTTTTCCTTAATAAACAGCAGCTTTTTGTTCAGCAACGGGAAAAAGAACAACGAGTTCCTGTCAGCCTTAAAGAACTGCACAAGTAAATGCTGGCAGTTTAATAAGAATAAAAAACCAATTCAAATTCTAATTTCCACAGCTGGTTACCTCCTGCAGGCTGCCCATAGGTGAAGAGCACCTCCCCTTCTGAGAGGGGTCTGTCAGTGGTCTCAGTCTCTGTGGGGGTGAGGCTGCTCTCCTGAGTGGACACCCCAGAGCTGATGGTGGGCACAGGGGATGGCACCTGCAGGCTGCAGGGGAGGGGCTCAAATGGCCTCCCTGGCAGCTGCTGGGATGGTAAAACCAAAGCCTCTGGTTCCTCTTCATTGGCCACTGACATCTCCCTGCAAGGTCAGGACATCCACTGTGAGTACACCAACACCTACAGGCCAACATCTTCATTCAATACTGAAAGGGAATTAATTTTGAAGTGTTTTTTTCCAAAGCAAGAGCTCAGCACTTTGCAGAATAGTTTGAGAGTTATCATGGTTAAATAATGTTATCTGTGAGTTTCTGGTTGTAGCTAAAAATTACCGAGTGTATTCCCAAGTAAAATGCTGATAACACAGTATTTTTTGTCACTCGTGCTACTGGCAGGTTTAGCAGTACAAGTTTAGTAAATACTGTGTTCAGCAGAGCAATCAATAAGAGCTGATAAATATTGAGAAAGACCCCAATTTCACGTTTTTCTCTAAAATGCCCTTCAGGCAATTAAAAAAAATGAAAACCCAATCCTGGCTTATCTCAAATGCCTCCTGATATATAAATTAAGCATTTCTTTCTGCTGACTTTCTGAGCATATATGTAGAAGGAATACACCTCTTTTAGATTTTAAGAAATGAGAAAATTGTGCAGCCTGTGAACTCACACAGCCCTGGGAGAGAACAGCTCTTCAGGGACAGGATTGGGGTTCTCTTCTTCCAGAGGAAGTTCTGCATCATCCCACGGGTTTGGAAGCTTTGGACTTTCCCTTTTTTCAGCTTGGGAGCCCCATTCTGAGGCAGGAGGGCTCGGTGTGGTTGCTGGAGGAGGTGTGGTGACAGGGGTGGCCACAGGGGTGGCCTCAGGGGTGACAACAGGGCCTGAGGCAGCTGCAATCTCAACTCCTGCACCTGGGAAGCCAAATTTCAGATCAGAAAGGAATGCAGGAAGTGAATCCCAGACAGAGAGAGTCAGTTCTACTGAGAACTTGCAGGTTTTGTGATACCTTTTGATAGTTATAAAGACCAGATTAAAAATTGCTTCTTTTAAGTACAGTGTTGGCACCTGAAGAAATTTGAATAAAACCTCAATTTCTTCCTCAAGGGAGACTGCTCTGCATTTTAAAAAACTAAGCTTCTTTACTTGAAGAGTGTACATTTGATTTAATTAACGTTAGAAACACAGGAAGGAGCAAAATTCAGCTATTTTTCAGATGTGAGAAATTGTGGAGGGGCTGGGAGGGGTGGAAATCACACAGACCATAGAAATGTGCATTAATTTTGAAAACAGAACTGTTACCAAATAAAAGATGTTTGCTTTCTATATAAATTAGCCCATAAATTTTTGTAGAACATGAGTTTCCACTTGAATTATAGCCTCAAGAATATTTATCTCGAGAGATAACATTTCTTTGAAGAAGAAAATTAAAGGCAGTAGATTAAAGCATATTTGCTACTTCTAAACTTCAATTATTACTTTCAATACCTGTTTCTTTAATTTTTTCACGTTCACGAACATCCCCACTCATCTCTGGAGGAGATGGAGATGGATCTGGAGTTTTGACCAGAGGCAATTCTTTTTCTGAAGGTGGTGTTGTTGGTGGTGTTGGCAGTGGAGTAGGCACAGGAGCCTCCTGAGGGGAAGAAAAATCATAATCACCTTATAATCCCAGTGCAAAATTCCTGCCTTCCCAGTATTCCCAGAGAGAGCTGAGACAGAGAGGGAAAAGCAGCTCCTCACAGGGCAGGAGCAGCTGCTGCTTCATGGATCTCACTCCTCCAGGAAGCTGCACCAGGACAAAATAAATTAAACTAATGAATTAGGCATAAAATGATTAAATGTGGAAATCGTTATGTATAGACCAGAACAGACTGTTTCAGTTGGAAGGGACCTACAATCACCATCCAGTCCAACTGCCTGACCAACTCAGGGGTGACTAAAAGTTAAAATTTGTTGTTAAAGGCATTGTCCAAATGCCACTGAAACACTGATGGGTTTGGGACACCAACCACCTCTCCAGAAAGCCTCTTAGTAAACCACCCTCTTAGTAAAGAAATGCTTCCTAATGTCCAATCAAAATATGAATTCTGTTAGTATATGGATTTTAATGAAGCATTTGAGACAATTTTAAGCAAGAAAATATTTCATGACATGGATAAAATTGAGTCAGCACGGCGATTTTATGGTAAGAAAAATCAGCTTAAAAGATGATTACAAACAAAGCAATAACCAAGACAGCAAAGCACTAAAAGAAGCATGAAGAGAATTCCTCTGCCTTTTTAAAAAGCTGCCTTTTTAAGGATGTTCCTTAAAAATAATTTTTAAATCATCTAAAAAAGAATTAAAAATAATTCGTTAAAAAGCAAGGAACATAAATCTGACAAGCAAATATGATGGCCTGTCTTGGGCTGCTATGGAGGAACATGCTGGACTTTCCCAGGTTTTTTCCAGCCTTGTCCTCTGACATTTCATAAAGAAAACAAGGCTATAGGAAGACTTCCAGGCTGGTTTCTGAAGAGTATTTCCTCAGACTGATGATTTTTATTAAAATCTCTCATGGAAACAGGAACCTGCCAACACATTTGGCAGCTCACACCCAACCTTATGATATTGTGAACACCAAAGAACTCAGTCACAGATGAAATTCAGTCCTAGATAGGAAAATTCACAGTGGGAAGGGAGAAATCAAGAATGCATGAACTACATATTCAAGAATTTCTGCTATAAGCTGAGCACAATGGAAAAAGAAGAATTAAAAAAAACCTTGTTAGCTCCCCTTTAACTTGTGCTATCATGCTGCAAATGTGGAAAGACTTTAAAAACATAATTAGCTACCTGGGATTCCAATAAAGGCAGGAGAGAATCACTACTACAGCTCAAGGCATTGAGGAAACCCCATCTTGCAGATCACATTATTATTAAAAGTGTCTATTAGCATTTTAGTGTTACCTGTGCTTGAAACCAATCTAAACAGGAAAACATCAAAGTTCTGCCCAACAGCAAGAGTCAAAAAATGGTCCACACATGGATGATTCCTTTATTTAGGCCAATCAAGCAAAGGCCAAAGAGGACAAAATTAATCTCTTGAAGTGCACAAATGTACATAGCAAGGAACACCCAACCATTTCAGCCAAAGGTTATTTCAGTTGAAGCTGGTACAGAGACAAAAGGGCCATCAGAAAACACAGAATGAACAACAGAAGAGTTCTTCTGATGCTCAGAAACCAAGCTGAGAGGAACATCAGGCCCTTCTCAATCTGTAATGGAGTGGAAGAAATGCAGGGAGGCTGAGGTTAAGCCCTCAGCAGTGAAACCTTTACTTTATCCTTTAAAATCACCTTTTAGCCCTTACAGCAGGCAGGAGGAGGTGTTTCAGTCTAAGTGCACTGCAGCAGAGCAGAATGACTGATCCCACTTCCAACAAAGCCTCCATAGCTGGATTTCTAAGCACAGCAATTTCCACAAGCATCCCAAAGACATTACACAACACCAGATTGCAGCACAGTCATGTTGTTATCAAAATAAGAGCCAGCTGTCATTTGATTATCAAAGGGAACACAGGAAATTATCCTGTATTACAGGAAGCTCTACTCATCAATTAAGCATTTATTCAAAACTACTGAAGTCAAAACTCAGAAAGAATTAATAGTCATTTTAACAGATATTAAAGAATGGCAGCAAGCCCGTAAGACCAAAAATAATATTGCTATCAGCTTCCATTTCTTCTCAGATGAGGAAATTAATTTCTTCATCTCTCATTTGCTTGCAAGAAAGCAGAATAACTATTTTTGGTTGGAAATAACACAAGTACCAAGTCCCTCAGAAGTTCAGTAGGAAAGCTGAAAATAAAACAAACTCTTACCATCACTGTGCTTGTGCTGGGAGGAACATTTGGATCAGGAATTGTTCTCTGAGCCCAATTGTCACCCAGCATGGTTGTAATGGTTTCACTGAGAGCTTCATTTACAAAGTGATTTATCATTTCTGAGTCCACAGGGACACCAGCATTGACAAAGAGCTGAAATCCTCCACCACCTGCGACTTCAACTGGAAAAGAAGGAACACAAAGCACTCAGCCAGGTCTCACTTCCTAAAATCCCTGTACTGTACTGCAGCCACTCACTCTCTATGACATTTTAAACATTCCTTTGCAAAAAGTGATTTTTTTTTGAACCTTAGAGAGACAAATCAGGAGCATAAAAGAAAGCAACAGCAAAGGGCAGTGACATCACAGGAGAAACGCTTTTCTCTCCATTCTCACACATTCATAACAGAAGTAATTTTTGACATATCTCTTAACAAAAGAAAAGCAAACAAAGATTACATGCTCAGCAAGATGCCAGATGTGATTTAGATGGCCAATAACAGAAGGTGATTTGTACAGTGCTGTTCTAAGTATTTTTTCTTTTTTAGATTACTTATTTCAGTGGCAGTGTAACACTTGCTCTGTCTCAGCACAAATTCAGGTGTGCACTGCTGCTTTTCACAGTTTCACTGGTTCAGAATTATCCACTTTTAGGCTGAGGCAACAGCCACCTACACAGCTTGTTAGAATTAGCCAAAAATTGAGATAATCCATCTGCTGGGAACAGTAATTCCTACTTACCAATGTCATCAGGGGTTACAACCTCGTTTTCTTCATTCTCTGAGCTGCTAATGCTGGGCACTGCTTCTTTCTGAGCTGGGCACAGCTCACTGACAATTTTTGCCATTATTTCTTGTTCCACCCTGGCAGAATAAAACCCATTTAAGAATCAGCAAACACCAAGAAACCTTAAAGCACACAAAAGAGCATTCTTGATGTGAAATGCAAGGCAGCTCAAAGGAAAGTGGATGAGAAATGGAGGCAAGAAAAAAGGGAAGGATCATTAGGGAGTCTTTCCTTCTTCCATACATACTATTTGCTACTTTGTTAAATTGCAACTCACCAATTTATCAGCTTGTTTTCTATAGTTTCTCTCCTTTGAATCAGTTCATCCAAAATATCAGCAGGCTGCTGAGGAGCAGAAGCCACAGGAGGAAACAAAGGACCATTGTATTGTGGAGAGGCAACTTTAAACTGGCCATTAAGCTCCAGAAGAGGCTCAGGGAATTCTGGAATTTCATCCCTCTCCTCTTCCTGATCCTAATAAATAAGCAGTAAATTCAGTTATGGTACATTTCTGGAAGGCAATGCCATTGAGGTAGCTGTCAGGCTTTTTTTCTTTAAGAAACATTTGTGGATGTATCACAGCACAGAAACCACTCTCTCCCTCCTCAGTGTGTTGGAGTTAATTGATACAACCCTAAGCTTAGCAAATCATAAATCTGTAGAGGTATAAAGCCATAGGAACTGCTCAGTAAAACATGATTTGGCTCATATTTCCTGCCTGTGCTGCACAGGGCAGGGAGCCAGTGGCAATGCTAATACTTGAAAAATCCACTTGTGACCAAGTCAGGTTTCTTTAATGTCACACCAGAAATGTTCCTCCTCTAAACAAAAAACTTCAGGAAACATGCTGCAGTTACTTGGTGGGTTTGGGGGGTTTTTTGTTTGTTTGGGTTGGGTTTTGGTGTTTTGGTTGGTTTTCTTACAATAAATCAAACTTGGTTTTTAAAGTCTCTCTTCTGAAAAGACAAATTCACAAAAGTTAACGAGCATGTAGTCAATCAAAACTCTAATAAACTTGCCAGCACTGAAAACTAGACATTAATAGCTTACACATATGTCACACGTGTGTTTGCACTTCCATTAACTTCAGCTGCTGAAAGCCAGAAGGTATTTCTGGGCAATAATTCACACAACCCTCACAGGTATCTTGATTTTTCTGAAAAGTTAGAGAAGGGCCTTGGTGTGTTAAAATATTTGGGTTTTCCCAAAGATGCCTCCCTGCTTTTCCCCTGGAGCACAAACACAGCACCAAGTCCCAAAAAGCAGCCCCTAAGCCATCACATTGTAATATCTCCTGATGAATGAGAACCTGCAACCCCCACTTCTAATATTAAAAACAAATGTCTCTAATAGTAATATGATTCTCTAAGAAGAAAATTTGGCATGCCAGAAAGAGATGAGGAGCTGAGCCCTGAATTCCCAGTGAGAAATATGTGATGGTGCATAAAAGCTCACTGTAAATCCCTGTTTACTAAGATTAATCTCCAACACAGTGAAAGGAGAAAAAAAAAAGTCTCCTTTTTCCTTACTTAAATTAAACTTAGTTTTAACCCATAAAATAAGAACCCCCCCCATGCCATATTTTATCTATGAAAAAAAAAGAACAAATCACTGAAAAGAGAGAGAACAGAGAAAGGGGGAAAAAGTAACACTTTCCTGTCTCATTCTACACCCCAACATTAACACTTCTTCTGCCTTAACACATTTTAAAACTGCAAAGCCAGAGAGGTCCCTGATGGGTATTTCACAAAGAACTGTTGGGTCTTTCTGGATCTTTAAACAGTGAAATTTTTCAAAGCAGCAAGAATATCAGAATATGTGTATTTGAGTGACAAACAAAGATTTTAAATCATTCCAGGCACAGAAATGAGCAGTGAAGTTAAAGCCAGAAGGCCCTGGGTGCCCTGCAAGCTGCTCAGCAGCTCTTGCAGTTGGGATTTGTGTATTCAGAACAATAATTCATTCTGACAGCAAATGTAAAGATGTCTTTGTCCAGCATTTCATTATGCATTTTCCTCTGCCTGCATTACTCCATAAATTTTCTTTGATGTTGCCTATTTAATACCTCTGGAAGCATGCAAAATACAAACATCTGGATTAAATAAAGCAAGTATATATAATACATCTTACATATATTTAGCAACTCTGACAAACTTTTGCAGCTCTACTGCATTTCTAAAATATTTTATATTTTATAGTGCACAAATCCATAATAATGCACAAAATTATATTCATTTGGGGGTGATATATTTCCTCTGCTGAAATAAAAAAAATAATGTAATAGTCAGTATTTAATTACACAGATTGAACATGAACATATATCAACTTGTAGACCAATCTTGAATAATCTGCACTCAATTCTGCATTTTGCTTCCCTGGAGACTGTTGAAAATATCTATCACAACCCCCAATCAAAATACGGCATAAATTAGAAAGTCTTTCAGATATGATTGGAATATTAAGCACTGTACTTTATTATAAAGTATCAAGCCAAAATTCTATTTCCCAAATTACATTCGGATAATTAAAAAAAGAAAAAAGTTTGAAATGATTAGATGGTATAGATTAGTTTTGTTCCATTACCAAACATGAACATGCAGAGTCTTTTAATAAAGCCTCCTGCAACTTAAGCCATGGATTTCTTCTTGATGGATTTCTAAAGCAATTCTCAGGAGCAAGGCCAGGCTGCATTGCAGGTGTCACCTGGGAGTTTTTGTCTGAAGAGTGAAGTGTAAAAAATATCAATGTCCTGCCCAAGAGCATCAGTGGGAAATGAGGGTTGAGGAAAATACATTTCCTCTGAGCTCTGCAGGTTCCAAATTTTGTTGTGGCATTCAAATTGGATGCAAAAAAAAACTGAGAAAAAAAGCCCCCATTCTGCAATTAGGGCATGTTCAGAGAGAGCAAAAAGTGCATTTAATGTGAAATCCCAGGCATTTTGCTAAAGGAACTGCAGGATGTGTCTGCTTGTGAGAATTTGAGAGCAGACTCAATAAATCTGAGAGTCAGCTCTGGGCTCATGTGAGCTGAGCAAGTTTCTCACTCTGACATAATCCAGGATCACAGAATGGTTTGGGTGGGAAAGGACCTCAAAGACCATTTTGTTCCAAAGCCCTGCCATGGGCAGGGACACTCCCACCAGACCGCTCCAAGCCCCATCCCAACCTGGCCTGGAACACTTCCAAGAAAAAAAACAAACAAACAAAAAACAAAACAAACAAACCAACAAAAAAAAAAAAAACCAACAAAAAAAGGCAACAAAACAAAAAAAATACTGCTCCTACTCAGTTCTGACAGAATTAAGCTTTCATAACAAAAGGGCAATGGGGGGAAGACAACAAAAGCTGGTTTTTTGTGTAGCATTTTATGCACATACTTTCATGAATCTGAAGACTCTTTTATGACAATAACTTTGCTTTCTTTTGATGTCTTAAATACCCCTGCCACTCCAGAGACTGATTTTATGCTTCCCCACTGTGTTTGCCTTGCACATTTTTAAGAACATTGTCTGTGTGGTCATAGGCCAAACATATGTTTCACTTGGAACATTTCTGGTATTGTGGTTAAAATATATCCCATTGCCAAAACTAAAAGATAAAAGCAATCCAGGAAAAAAAATAAAAAGAAAAGATGAATAACTATTATTCACATAATAAAAATTTAACATTGCAGCATTTTTTGATAGTTCCTAAAATGATTTCTTTAAAGCTCTTTTCTTGTTCTAACAGAAGAACAATGTCCACAGAGATTTAACTCCTCCCCTCCAGTAACATAAAGTAATTTTGAAACTGTAAACGAATAAAACATTTGCACACTTTTGATACACAAATCACCAAATTAGGGCTTTCTAACTAACTGATAATGTTAAATGATCAACTCATTTTAAAAACAAATCCACCTGTAAGCTCTAGGGTTAATATTGATGTACACTCTAATCCTGGGATCAGGAACACTAGAAGAGGTAAAAAGAATTAATTTTTGGTTAAATTTTGGTTACACACAGTAAGTTTTGTTCTGTGAAGGAAAATACAGGCTGGTGTTCACCAACCCTGAGCGTTCCTCAGGACCCCACTGACAAGAAGTCATCTAACAAAAGAAAAGGATTTGCTACCTAAAAAAATTAAACTGTGAAAGAGGATCTCAAATAAACCTGTTTTATCATAAACCAGAAACAACAGCTCCATCAAGAATTTCTTCTTAAGATCTAATTCTGAGCCTGCCCTCTGTCAGTTTGGAGCCCTTCCCCCTTTCCTGTCACTCCATGTCCTTGTCCAAAGTCCCTCTCCAGCTCTCTTGGAGCCCCTTTAGAACCTGGAAGGTGCTCCAAGGTATCTCCAGAATGTTCTCTTCTCCAGGATGAAGAATCCCAGCTCTTTAGGTCTGTCTCTACATTCATTACATGCACAGCTTTAAATTGTAAAGTCTAAGTGCTATAATCACTGCTGATTTTAGAGAACTACTTGTATTTCTAGTGGATTCTGACTTATCCAAATAAAAGCTAATTTTAGCTTTTTACTCTAATTTTTCAAAAGCTTCTCTACTCACCAACACACAGTAATTTCTAATATCCTCTACAGCACTCTAAACTGTTCAGTATTGCTCACAAAGTGTACTTTTAAAGTAGCTAGGAAAGCAAAATACTTTCTTTCCACTGTGTTTCCAGTTTTGAGAGAATAATACAAAACAAATATAAAAATTACTAAAAGGAAAGGGCACCTTTCAATGGGATTTACCTGCATGACATCAGTAACATCAATGAAGTTCATTCCTGGAAACTTTGTGTCTTCCTCTTCACTGTGTATTTCTTCTGGAGCCTTACAAAGACAGATTGCAGCAGTCAGATTTTTCAGCTTGGGGAGGGGGGGTGGAAATGCATTAGCAGAAAACCTTCATGACAAGGATCAATTAAACCACACCTTCCACTGTCCCAGGCTGCTCCAAGCCCTGTCCAGCCTGGCCTGGAACTCTCTCAGAGATCCAGGGGCAGCCACAGCTTCTCTGGGCACCCTGTGCCAGGGCCTCACCTCCCTCCCAGGGAGGAATTCCTTCCTAATATCCAATCTAAACCTAATCTCTGTCAGTTTAAACCATTCCTCTCTGTGTTGGGGAAGATGAAATAGGAAAGCCTTATAGATATGATTGCCTTGCAAAAGATGCTGAAAATATGGAAAGTAGAATCGAAATGGAGATGAAGACAAGGTTTGAGTTGAAGAGTAACTAAGAAACAATGGCAGAGCTGGCTGAAGGGAATCCTCCTTCTTGATAGAACAATGCCCTCTGCCCAGGCAGGTCCAAAGGGCAGAGCAAACCCTGCCTGCCTGGTAGGAGATTCCCAAAAGCAGTTTTTTTAATGTTTAAAATATAACCCCATATGGTAATGTAATGATTCTTATAGGTTACATGCAAATATTGTAGAGTTTGTAGCTTGTCTCAGATTGGTTAAAGAGAATTAGAATATTCAACAGAGAAGATGATTTATTGTATTGTAAATGGTAAATCGCTCTTTTTTTACTCTCTCTTTTTGCCTCTTTCTCTCTCTCTCTCTGGCCTGCTCTGAGCTGTGTCTTGCAGCCCAGCAGCCTCTGACACCCACACTCTTTCACAATAAACTCCCATGCTCTAAACCCATCTTTAGAGATCTCTCGCTTTTATTTTACCCCTATAACCAAATTCCACAGAGTTAAATCCTACACCTCTGTCCTTACTCTTGTAAATATTCTGTATCTTTCTTGTAGGGTCCCTTCAGGTACTGGAAGGCTGCAAAGAGATCACCCCAAAACCTTCTCTTCTCCAGGCTGAACAATCAGAATTCTTTCAGCCTTTCCTCACAGAAGAGGTGCTCCATCCCTCTAATCAACTTGCTGGGAGGGAGTAATAGAATTTTAAATACAAATCACTATTTCAATCTACCACCTCTGTCTGATTGGGTGAATACTTGGGTCACAGGTCTCTGGAGGACCTAACTCCTCAATTCAGGAAAACAATAAATAAAAATAAAAAAATAATAAAAAATCAGAATGTACAATAGCCACACAAAAACAATCAGTGCCTCACCAAGCCCTCACAGAGTCTGTCCTTATCACCCAGAGTGCAGCATTTACCCCTTGAGCTGCAAAAAAACCTTCCTTACTGCTCAGATCAAGATTAAAAACACTTCTGAAAATGTGTAGAGAAAGAGAAAAGAGTGGCCACTCCAACACCCCAGACCCCTGGGGCTCAGAGCCCACACCACTGACCCCTCCAGAAGAGCAGAGGGAGGGATGAGGAACATCCCCAGAGCACTCAGCCAGTGAAAACAAGACATGCACGGGCCAACAGGGATTATAATTCTTTACAGGACACTGGAACACTGTTTTTCTTAAGAGTTTTACCATGGTGATCATTTAATCTTGGCAGAACAGCATCTTTCTGCAATTTTTCATTTTCTTAAATAAATACCTTACCCTATAAATTCTTTAGAATAATTACTCCACTTTTCCTAGAACTGTCTCATTTCTCTAACTAAAAAAAGACAATGAGAACTCTGCAGCAATTTAACATATTTTCTTTTAGAACAAGTTTGAATTCCCAGGCAATCAGTACCTGAATTATAGCATTGACAGGAGGGAGCAGAGGCTCAGAGACTGGAGGAACGTGATTTACACTCTCACTGGCACTTGAAACACTGTCAATATCAACATTTGGTAACACCTAGGACAGGGAAAAACAGCATCAATATAAAAATCTATGTATCAGCTTAGCTATTATCATTGAACTTTTTAGATTTTTTTCTTCCACTTCCTTCTGAGCCACTAAAATTCAGTGCTCTCCTTTTCTCATGCCTGTGTCTGGTATCAGCTTAGTTCTGAAAATCAAAATACAGTGATGTCAAAAACTGATACCAGAAATATCCACCTCTTCTCTTGCAGCACCTGATTTCTCCTGTTTTCTAATTCCCTGACACTTTGTCTTGCATGGAACAGAAGGTGAGTGCACCTGTAATAATTACCCATAATATAATTAGAGCAGAGGGGTGTTTGACCTTCAATTAATGCAGAAGATTACAATACAGTTTGTAATAAAGGCAAGCCCATTACAGCACTAAATATGCTATATTTCTGTTGAGAACAAAGATTTCAATGATTAATTCCTTGGGGGGAAAAAAATCACCTCAAATATTTAAGAACTGGGTGAAATAACAGCAAAATGCAGGTGGGTGGAATAAAGTGCCACAGCAAGGGAACAAAGCACAGAACACTCTACCTGTGTTTAACTTGAGCTCCATGAATCATTTGTGTCTGAAAGGTGTGTGGGGGAGTCTGTGCAGCCTCAACAATTTGGAATACAAAACAATGAACACATAAGAAACATTCACTTCCTTGACAACAGACTCATGTTAAAAATTAAAACAACAAACCCCAGCCCACGAGGTAAGGACTGCAAGGGGTGATTAATCAGGAGTGAAACCCTTGGGTTGACAATCATGCTTGAAACACAGAAATCTTAAAGGCCAAAGCAATCATCCAAGAAAACTGACATTTATATTTATGCTTCTTTTTTTTCAAGTTTGTTCTGGCTCAAAAATCTCATTAAAAAAAAAGAAAATATGACATAGATTTTACAAATTCCCCCCATAGGTGACTTAGGGAAGAAACAGTTTTGTATTTTGGTTGAATAATAAAGATAATTGTTAAAATATGAATAAATATGTAACTATAGCATGAGAACTGCTATGTCCCTCCATTCTATATTTTTCTAATTCTGATTAAAAACCACCTGCTTATCTCAAAGTGTGTTACTGATGGATCAGGCTGCCTGTAGTTAGCACGCATTAAAATAAACAAACAAATCATCATCACTCTTGACATGTACCTGCAGAGAGAGCTGAGGTGGGTCCTTTTTCTCTGATCTCATCTCTATTACAGCAATATTTGGTTTTTTCACCTCGACTGGAGGCTTTGGTGGCACTGGAGGAAGGGAGGTTGTAACTGTGACAGGGTGTGGTTTATCTATGATTATTCCAGTGGGCTGCAGTAATGAGCTGTTGCTTTGGGTTTTACCTGAAGAGAGTTGAAAAAAACAATTAAACTTCATATATCCATCCCCAAAGCTAGTAAATTAATAAATTCATTAATATTATATTCAGCGTGTTTTGAGATTCTGTGTGCAATTACAGACCAATTTAAAATCCCTGTTAACATTAGCTAAACTCTGGTAATTCACCAGCTAATTTTAAGGCTTTCCCAGCAGAAATTGTCAACTCAACACTACTTTTTGAAAAAAATTATTCACTTTTCTTGACTCTGGTGACACCTACTGCTAAAAACAAGAATTGTGTTTGCCATTCCAGAGCTACAGACCACGATTCCCCCACCTCACCTTCACTTAATCACACCCAAAGTACACTCAGTAAAACAACCCACAAATTTTTGTCTGAGACAGCCTTTTATAAAAATAATTACCTTATTTCAATGCCTATATAATACTAACCCTTCTCAAAACAAGCCCTTTATAAAGGTTCTATTGAAAGCCTAAAAATCCAGAAGTCATGACAAGGAATTTACTGTGCTTGGCACAGCCCTGCTGGAATTGCTCAGCTGAAGTCACTGCAAATGTTGAACCCAGGGGTGAGTGATTCAGTTCCTGCTGAAACTGATACCAAACTGAGAGCAAGAACATGAACCCTAAAATCAAAGTGTACCAAAAAAAGGACAGCTAAGCAAATACTGCTGTGCCAGGGTGTCACCAGACATCCAGCATGAAGGATGAGGAAAACCAGAACATTTTCAGGTGATCCCTCAGATTTCCTATGAGAAATGCAGGTGCACATCTCACAGAATGGTTTGGGTTGGAAGGGACCTTAGAGATTCCTAATTCCAAGCCCCAAACCTCTGAGTTAAGAAGGTAAAAGCTGCATTTCCATGAAACAGCAGCACTGAACCTGCACAGGACCTTCTCCAGGCTATTTTCACCTACCTAATGGAATAGCCATGGGAATGAGGTGCCCTTCCACAGGCCCAGAGGCAGCAGGGACATCTTGGCTGGGGCTGGAGGCAAACTGGTTCTGCTGGGCCAGGGCACACACAGGATGCTTCTTCCTGGGGCTGCTGATGACCTTCTTTGTGTGAGAGCAGGTCTGGGTCCTTGCTGACCTCACCTTTGTGCCTGAAACAACAGCAGGAGAACTGCAGGTCACAATCCGTGCACAAACCAGGGACATCACTCTACCAAATCCAAGCCTTCCTGCTGAATCCACTGCAAATTTTTGCTGTGGGACAGAGGGAATGAGGGATGGAATCTCAAAGAGCAGAACCTTAAAGTGCTATGGGTAGATGTCAGACAGATGTCTCAGTATTGGCAGCAATGGAGGAGTGAAAATTGCATTTTTTAAGCTGGATCTAGCAGAGAAGGGCACAGAAACATAAAAAGGGCCAAAGGACAGTAGTAAGTTGGAACAAAATGTGTGATTTAGCTGCTAAGAAGGAATCCATAATTTAGGTTTGAAATTTGGAACTAAATGTGTGATTTAGCAGCTAGGAAGAAATCCGTAATTCAGCTTTGAAATGCAGCCACAAAACTGACAGGTACTCAGAGGAACAGGTATAATCTGTAAATTCCTGGTTTAACAACTCAGTGCTGCTGGAAAATCAAGCTGTAGCTAATACCCAGAAGCCCTGACTTCCATAAGGAAGCACTAATTTTTTGGTCCAATTTTTCAAGTATTTAGTGAATAGCCAGCCAGAAATAATTTATATGTAAAAATGTCTTAAGCAAAGAGCAGAGCAGAGCATTTATTGCAATCTCACCATACAGTCATGCAGGGTCCTACTCACAGCAAACAATGGATATTATTAAGGAGATTATTAACTTTAACATAAATTGATGAAACTGCCTGAAAATTCTTCCCCCCCCAAAAAAGGTGTCAACAACTGTCAATCAGGCAGAACTGCTTCTACTGTTATTTTGTAGGTGTTAGGATAATGAATCTGGAAAGAAACACACTGGTAACCAACTCTGTACCTTTATTACAGCCAAAAAAATGTCATTTTACTCCTCTGCTGTTTCTAATGATCACTTCCCTGTACCTGCAGCCAACTAACACGTGGCAAAAAGCACTTTTTGGCTCTGCTCACATTTAACAGCCTCCTAATTAATTGAAGCATGAAAGTCAATGATTATAAAAGATAGGGATAATAAAGATTGATAACGTGTCTTTTGTTAGATGCAGACAAGCAGGTAAGGCAGTTCACTTATGAAGTGGTATTTTTGTACAAATTATGGGTTGTGAGCCTGGAAACAAGAACAAGTCATAACTCCTCAGTGAGAAAATACAGGTTAGAGAGAAGCATCTCTAAAAAAGGGTTTAGGGTCATGCTGGATAAGAATGGAATGAGAAATAACAACACAGCACCCTGGTCAACAGGATAAAGGTAACTCTCTCATGTCTCAACAGAAATCAGAGATGGAGTAGAGGACTTCCATGTGAGATAACACTGCATTCAGCACTAATTCTGTATCTCTGCAGATATTAAAATAGATTGGACATTATCAGGCACTCTTCATTTCTTAAGGAAAAATCACCTGGAAACTGAAGGTGCTGTAAACTGAAGGCAAAACCTCACTAAAAATCAGATAATAAATCTCAAGTGTCCTATTTGCTTTTGAAGCACAAGGTATTTTGCCATGGGAAGAAGCAGAATTTCTGCTGTCTTTACACGATGGGTTTGTGCCTTTTTGCAAAGCACAGGTTAGCCAAAAAAAACTGTTCTGCAGTCAGACAAATTACTGGACTCTGGAACATAAATAGATACAGTTCAGAGGCTTGTGATTTAGAAGAGGTCATACTGCATGATCTAACAGTCCCCCTTGGCCTTGAACTTTTGAGTAAAAGCAGAAATTGGCAGCATATCTGTAATGCTGCCAACTTGTAAAAACAAGGTTTTCACAGGGAGAATGATTAAGTACTGTATACACACAGCACCTCATTTTAATTGCTTTCAACTTTTCATTTTTCCCTGAAAAGTTTATTTGCACTGGGCAGAAAGTAGATATTTAATTAAACTTAGCTTTAAAAAAACCAGTGTTTTACATGTATTTATCAGTTCACATTATGCAAGAAAACAACTCTGGCTTTTTTTTTTAGAAATGATCTCTTACTCATAAAAGTGTTAGTTGAACTTTTTTCCTAACTTCCCATAAGAAACCAAGCATTAGTCATCATAGTTTATTTGCAAAGAAAATGGTTGAGAGTTATAAAATGCCTGAAAAGAGACTCTCCAGATGGCCATTTCAGGCTTAAATAAACATCCTTATTCTAACACTAATTTAAAACAAGCTCAGTGGACTGCTCTAACAAAATCAAGTCATTTAACAAGTCTGGATTTTTCAGCCAATCAAACCCAAGGTCAAAGACTTCCAATAGTTTTGAAGCCTTTTTTACCTGGTACACCAAGGCCAGGAAGGGAACCTGAGGGTGGACATCCATGAAGGGAAGAACTCCCCATGCCTAACGTGAAAGAAATCTGTTTATTTCCTTCTTTTTTCTTTTTTTTTTTTTAAGAACCTGGTGCTTTGAAGTGCTCCTTCAGCCTTGGTGCATTTTATTTGCACTCCTGCTCTAGAGGAGCACAGATCTGTTCCTAATTTTATTATTTATATTTTCCTTTGCCATAACAGTGCCTTCCACAACAGCAGCCCCCAAAACCATTGAACTGTTTTGTCTTCACGAGACCCACATGAAACACCAAGGATTATTTTACCACTTTACTGGCAAGTTTATAGGAAAGGACAAAAATGAAGCAGTTTGACCAACAGTCCTACCAAGAGGCAAAGGAAAAAAAAAGGCAGCATCAAACAAAGGCTGACCTCAGTTAAAATCAGAAAGCTTGGGAACAGGACACACTCATTGCAGTGCTGTTCCTTTACACAACCTGCAAAAAATCCCATTCTTCCCTTAGAGAAGGCTACAAGAGGGTGTCTTATTTTATTACTGGTCAGGATAGAGTCAAAACCATGACCTTCCATAACTGCAGCCTGATGTTCAAGAGAAAAAAATAAAATTATGGTGGCTTTACTGTTGCAAACACACGTTTTGCTCTGCAGCATGACTTAATGGCTTGGAAGGGAACCACTCTGGGAAAGGCTATCCAGAGTTCACCCTGGTTTCCAGCAAAGAGCTTTTAAGCTGTTTGTCACACGCAGGAGCTCCGGAAGATTGAAGGCAGCATTGATCCAGGGCAGTTTTCCCTTTCATTTCTATTTGCCTCCAACAGAAAAAAAAAAGCTGAAGCACAGGAGCAGCTCATTCCAACTGCACCTTCCCATTTCACTGAATTCAACTGGTGCTTTCAAATGATCAAATGGCCTGTTTGTTGTAATTGCACTGGGGAGGGGGCCACTCTTTCTGCCACTTTACAAGATATTGTTTCTGGAATGATGAAATTGGCCTCTCTGCAAAGGTTCTGACCTTCTATAAGGACAAGAGCCCAATAAATAAGAGAAGAAAATTCATTTAGGACTCAGCAAAAGCAGAACTGCTGATTAAATATTTTTAAAGAAGTGCCTGTTCTCAATCCAAGCCTTAGTGGTCACTGTATCACTGTTATTTCTATCCTAAGTGCTTACTAGCACACATTTCATCCAAAAAGATCTATACAGAATAAATTAAATTATAGGTGTACAGCCAGAAGTCAAAGAGAGTGCATCCTGTGGTACCACAGGACACCAGCACACCATTTTTCACACACAGAAAAGCCATTCAAGAGAGGGCAAACAAAATATCCAAGTCACTAAGCTGGTGGTTTACACCTAACAGGGTCTCACCTTTTTAAAAATGTTGAGTTTTGAGAAGTTTTCGAGGTTTTTGCCAGGACTTTAACCCACGTTTTCCAGAAGGTTTGTGAGAATTGTGAATACTTTTAACCAATAACACTTTGTCTTCACAGATCCAAACAGGCTCCAGAGTTCAGGTAAGGAAAGTGCCATAAAAGGCCATGTCAGGCCAAACATGACATTTTTGTACTATTTTGAGGACTTGCCACTGTGGATGTTCACAGTGACCACAGAAACACAGAAGGGTTTGGGTTGGAAAGAACCTTTAGGATCAACCAGTTCCAAACCCCTGCCATGGGCAAAGACACCTTCCACTAGACCAGGTTACTCACTAACATTAAAATAACAATAATAAAAATAATATTGCCCAAAAAATCCCCAGCCTCAAACCCCAGCAGTGCTTGTGTTCAAAGACACAGATATGTTTTACACTTCCATTACAACAGCCTCAAAATATGATTTTATCAATGCCTTCTGATGCTAATTTCTCAGATTTCACACAGAATATAATGTTTTGACAGCTGTAATAAAAACCCAAGGCAGCATTTTTAAACATGACATTTAAGACTGCATCAAATATATTTTCCCTGCATGGGTAACAACAGCCCAAGTGCAAGAAGCACTTGGGGAGGGAGCCAGCTGATATCTTTCCATGGATGCTGTCCTGGGTTAGCCATATGGCC
>JAHLSL010000007.1:2096305-2108838 GCA_025920805.1 Petroica traversi | reverse complement strand
AGACCCTCCAGAGGTTTCCTCCTACATATTTGCCCTAAACCAGGACAGATGCACATCCAATTAACTCCATTGTGCCCAAAATCACTTTAATCACCTCTTCCTCTTAAGCCTCTCTCCCATCTCCACACTTTCCCCTCATCATTATCCTTTCCCATGTCATTTGCTCACTCTCTCCCCCAGTAAATGATCCATACTGTCTTTTTTTTAAATATCATTTAAAGATTAATCTTAATTTCTGTATTAAGAATCACGTAAGTTTTGAAAAGGTAACAAGGAAATAAAACATACATAGTAATATATTTATCTTATATTTATCATATTTAGAAATAAGTGCTTACTTGACAATCTAAAATAAGTGAGAGTCAAGTTGAAAAACTTCTGGTGTTTTTTAAGCTTTGAAGGGAGGATCTTAAATAGAAATAAATTATTTCAAATGGACAGGACCTACAACAACCATCTAGTCCAACTACCTGACCACTTCAGAGCTGATCAGAAGTTAAATTAAGAGCATTTTCCAAATGCCTCTTAAGCCCTGGCAGTGACCACTTCTCTTAAAAGCCCCTGCAGTTGCTTAAGCTTTATACTGAAGAGCAGATGAACTCCAATTAACAGATTCATTTTCAGAAGGAATTCCCAGGAAAAACAGGGAAGGAACACCTTATTCCCATCAAATAATTACTCACCTCTCACAGTCTCTATCAGCTTGGGTCTGAGAAGTTTAGATTTGGGAGAGGGAGAGTTGAATCTCAGGTAGGGTCCTTTTTTAAGTGTGCTACGGTGGCCCTGGTAAATGGGCTTCCCATAAATCTGAGACAGATAATCTTCATTTTTGACCAGTGCAGTTCCACCTTCAGGTCCCTGACAGACACCAAAAAGGAAAAAAAGAAGTCGTTTACAATTCTTTGTTTATGTTAATTGGAACAGGGCAGAGCCATCACTTTCATTTCAAATTAGTACACCTGCACACACAACTTTTCATATCAATCCTGCACAGTTGTCACCAAAAAAAAAAACCAACCCAGGAACTCACATCTTCCCTTTTTTCCCTGCTCTGCACATCTTCAGGAGTTTTAAACCTCAGTTTCTTTGTGTTATCTTCTACCTGCTTCTGCAATGGCTTAGCTGCAGATAAAGGTTTATTTGTCAAGCATCCTTGGATGTTTTGAGTTCTCTCTTTAATTTCTTTCTTGCTCTTCATAGTCTTGAGGTTTTGGGCTCTCCTGTTCCCTGGGGCTTTTTGATCGTATTTCTCTTGTTCTGAATCATTTTTTGCCATTTCAGCCTAAATAGAAAACATAAATGTAATAAATGGACATTTTTATCTTCAAGGCTATCAGCAGAGTGTGTGGATAACTTTGAAGCTCTGAAAGAAGCCTGCTTTTCATGTCAGCCAGCAGCTGAGACCAAGGATTTTCATTAAGCAACTTCAGTTTTAAAACAGAGCTAAATATTTTATTATATCTTACTGCATGTTAGCAATAACAGGCAGCTTCCTCATGTTTTCAAGAGGTGAGTAAATCACTTTACTGTGGACATGAAAGAACAAGGCCAGGTGGAAAAACGGAACACAAAAGTCTAAACTCATTTTTCCAGCCTACCTGGATTTCCTCACTGATTGCCTTGATCCAGCCATCCACAGCCTTCCGGATACGAATCCCTTCCAGGACATCTCTGAAACAAAGAAAGGACCATTTTAGGTCAGTGCTTCTCAAATTGCACAGATTTGTTCCTGGGAAAGTGGTGACCTCTAAATGCTCTAAAAAAAAAAAAGCCCAGAACACAGGCAGTGAGATTTTGCACCTCTACACTCCCCAAAAGACACCAAGTAAAACTCACTGAGCTTCCCAACCCCAAATCTATCCTTGCATGATGCCACCTGCAAACCCCACTCCCTGCTGGTAAGTGCTGACTTTATTACAAATATTCTAGGGATAAGAGGCAGCCACGTGTCACTTCCTACTTTGATCACAACTGAAAAAACAAGAATACAAAAATACTCCAACCTAAAAGAACAAAAAGGCAGATGACAAATTACTACATCCTCGAAAAGATAATGAGGGCAAGGTAACTGCCTGCCTAAAAAAAAAAAACCCTTACACATAGCTACCTTCCTCAGGAAAATGCAAGTTTAAATTATATTTTAACAGAAAATTTCCATTATCCTTCAAGCAGGAGAATTTAACACAACTAACAAAGCAGAAGTTCAAAAGCCAAAGATCTGTTTTGGGGTGATTTCATTCTGTAAATGTACAGGCTTATGAAGCCTCTTCTGCTCTGAATAATTAAATTAGTCTTTAATTTTCTGTTAATGCAAGTTTGTATGGAAACAGCTAAATGCCCTGGCAGCAGAGCAGTTTGTCCAGCTGACAAAGCCTCAGAATTCAAATTCAGACACCTGACAAAAATTCATTTCACACCACAAGGGTCAAAAAACACCTGAAGTTCAAGAATCAGGCAATGATTGCTAGAAAGAGTCAATAAATCCTTTCTGCAGGCCCAGAGCTGGAAACATCAATCCCCCAAAGCACTGAACTGTAGGGTCTGACCTGTTTGCAGTCGAGGAATTGGTGAAAGAATATGTGGCATCTGCATCTTTTGCACGAGTAACAGCTTCCAGATTCTCCTCTAGGACTTTTTTGTTGTTCTGAACTCCTCTCAAAACCTTTTCAGCATCTGACACTATAGAGCTTGGCACTTTGACACTTTGCAGGATGGATGGCTTGTTGAGTGGCTGATGTTCAGGAGGATCAGGTGCAACAGGAGGGATTTTGGACTAAAATTGAAACAGAACCTTAGATTTTAATCAGAGATTGTAATTTCCTATTAATTAATCTGTTAGCACACCACTGCCATCCCATGAAATACTGCCCATGTGCACTACCAGCAACTTCAGGTCCTCAAGAACCTTCATTATGTTGTGAAATCTTTAGAGAAGTGAAAGATCCAAAAGATCTCAAATGGAAAATGATGTGAAGTGTGAGAGGCAATGCTAATGAGGCTAATAAGCATGTGAAAAGATGGCAATTAGATACATGAAGTATCACAAGCCAATCTCCCCATGTAACAGTAATTAAATATAATTAAGAGCCCAATAAAAGCCCAAGTCCTCTAAATATATGCACTTGTTTGGCATCAATCTACCCCAAGAAACACCAAGCAATACTTGTAAGTTTTAACAAGATAAATCCCTCAGTAGCCCCTTGATCCTCTCCCACTTCAGCTCATTTTCACTTTTCAGAAGGAACAATGAAACCTCTCACTTTGCAGAACCCTTTTACAGAGATAAAAATCGAGCATAAATTAGCTGTAAAGTACAAAAGAAAGGGACACAAACACAGGAAACAAGTTCTCACATTCATTCTCACACTCCTGAGGAAAAAATCAGAGGTCCAGTAAAATTTTTTTGAAAGTGATACATGTACATTAAAAAAAAAAGAAAAAAAAAAAAAAAGAAAGCTCAAACCAAAACCAAACCACTCAAACTCAAGGGGACTCTGAAAACATCAACTGAATTAATAAAAAAAAAAAACCCTCACAGATCCCAACTCAGTTTTGGCTTTAAGGCTACTCTTTTTTCAAATCAGAATGAAACAGAAGTTTATGTTCTAACAGATGTGCTGCCACAATGGCCATAACAAACCAGGAATCAACACATTGATCCCATGACCTTGGTTTTGGCCTGGTAAGAAAAGGAAAATACATCAAATTATTTATCAATTTTATATAGGCTTTCAGTTTGAAATGAAACTTTTTGACAAATACTAACTCAATAAGACAGGTAAAATCTGTGAAAAAAAGGTAAGAAATACAGATAAACAATCAATTGTAAAATGATGTAGATTTCCTAGTGAGACCCAGATCATGAAATGGTAACTGGATCTGTTAATTCTGTAAAAAATGCTGCTGGCAGCAGCCCCCACTGTGCCAATCTGAGACAGCAGCTTCCTGCCTGGCATCCTCCCCTCAAGGGATTTACTGGCACTGAACAAGACAAGAGTAATGTGATCTGAACAAGAGCAGCCCTTTAGCAAACATCAGGTGTGCAACAGGCAGTGAGATTTCATCGCAAACACATCCAAAACTCCTTCAGAATTGGAGTATATTTAAAAAGCCCCAAAACCCACAAAAGAAACACACAGAAAAATGTCAAGATATACCTTAAAAAGCTCAGTTATGTCAGATTTCCATGAACTTGCTCCCTAAAAAGACAAAAGAAGAGCTGTTGAAACTTGAAGGTAAAATCCATAGGAGATATTGGATCAGTTTTACTGCCACAATGAAATCCTTGGGTTAGAGCACCACCTTCTGTCCTCAGCTAATCCAGACCTTTGCTTTATGACAAAGTTTATCATTTAACCAAAAATTTATCATTATCTCACTCTACAAATCTCTCAGTAATAAGAGTCATTAGCAAAGTGCCTAATTGACCCAATTCTCCATTTGCTAAGTCTTTCTATTGACCTTTTTCCTAAGAGAGATTTCAAACCTTTCTGTGACTGAATCTTTCTCCCCTGTCATTCCTTCTCCCATTTCATCTTGTTCTATGGCCTGTACTAAGGTGTTTTATTTAAGTTTTTAGCAATAGTGGTAAAAAAATATTCCATTCCTTGTAAGAACAGTTAAATGTAAAATCCACAAAATGTTAAAATAATCTATAAAAAATGTGTCATCTATGCTTTAAGAAATGACAGTGAAGCTGCATTTTTTAAAGATACAGCAACTAAATCCAGACAGGTAATACCAAATATTTTTAGGTAAACATGCAAGCTGAAACCTTCAACCAGAAATGAACCAGCTGAATCAAAGCTATCACATTTCAAGTCAATTCACAGAAAGTTTTTTTTTCTTTCTCACTGTGCATATTTACAAGGACAGAGAGGACCACAGCAGACAGGTGGGACCAGGAATGGAACCAGGTTAAGAAATAAAAGCCTCAGTTGTCAAAAGCTCCACGTTGCCAGCACAGGAGCAGATCTTGAACCCCCAAAGGCACAAAATCTTTAGCACAAGAAACAGCACAGGATTCTCTGCCAGGCAGTTCCTTGGAAACAGCACTCAATACAAAAAGAAGTGGCAAAATGAGAAAGGAAATGCTTAAATCATCCCTAAAGCTGACTGGAGATAAATGGAACATTGTTCTTTCCCAAATGGGAAAATTACATCAGCTCTGTAGCTCTGCAGAGAACAGGCCCTGGCAATATCCAAACCCTTAAAACAAACAAATAAACAAACTTCTTTCTTTCTCTTTCTGCTTTTTCCATCTCTCTCATCTGCTTTATGTCTAGGACAATGGCAGCCAGAGTCCCTTGCACACCCAGAGGATTCCTCAGGCTCAAAGCTCTTCCACACACACAGACTCCACTATTTCAATTAATTTTAAACAAATGTGGATCTTTTTACAGGTGTAGAAGCAAAAGTAACACTTTTACTGATACCAGACCGCTATGTTTTCCCCCCCCAATTTTTATTCCCCTTATTCAAACCCCTGTTCAAATTTATTAGATTGACTTTACCTGCAGAATGTTGTGCATTTCTCTTCTCAGCTTGCCAAGATCTTGGAGTAAATCATCTGCTTTTTGCACTGTTTTCTCAATTGAATGGTAGTTTTCAACAAAAGGGCTTGGAGGCAAAGCACGGTGCCTGAGGGGAGAAACACTCCTGGTTAACCTCTCATGGCTCCTCAGGTGGCCCAAGAAAGGATTCGACTGTGAAACCAAGCAGGAATTTACAGTGCAAGAACCAAACCTTTAGAAAAAGTGGAACTTGCTTTTGCATCTGAAGTTATAGAGAGGTTACTGGGTTTTCTCTGTTTATCACTGAACACCCTGAGCTGTATCCTTTTATCTTCAGTAGTGAAATTACACCTAATAGAGCCACATTTAAATTCTGGATATCTTTCCATTTGAAGCAATTAACATTTTTATGCACACTATTATAAATTAGACAGTAGTTTCTCATTGTATTAGTGAAATTGTAATTATTGCCTGGGAAAAATGTGCTTCAGATTGCATGGCTAAGAATACTTTTTCACCCGTTCTAAAGCTTAGGAATTGTTAGGTGGATGCTGCTCCTGAAAAACACTCCAAGTGCAACCCAGTGACCTCTGAGAGAGGTGTTGTGAGCTGTCCTTAGCAACAACTCTTCATCTGCCTGCAGTTCAACAGAAACCACAGAATTGTGGAATATTCGAGCTGGAGGGGACCCACAAGGATCAGAGTCCAACTCCTGGCCCTGCACAGACACCCCAACAATCCCACCCTGTCCCTGAGAGCAGTGTCCAAATGCTCCTGGGGCTGTGCCCACTCCCTGGGGAGCTGTTCCTGTGCCCCAGCACCCTCTGGGTGAAGAATCTTTTCCTGACACCCAACCCAAACCTCCCCTGGCACAGCTCCAGCTGCTCCCTCAGGTCCTATCAAAAGCAATGCAAAAATTGCTTTTTTGAGCTGTGCCAGACTCAAGGACCACACCATCACTGTCTAAAGCCCCTCTCTCCATTTCATTAAAACAGACAGAAACCCTTCCACAGTTTGGGGTGCTGAGTTTCTCCACCTGTCTCTCTCAGAATGCCAGTTCCTTTCTTTGCTGCTCAGTGCTGTCTTCTTGGAATATTCCATTTGCTTCACTGGTACTTCTTGAGAATTCAAAACGTGTTCCAGATGTTTCCCTTCACCTAAAATGAAGCAGAAAAAAAGAAGTTTGGTTAGTTCAATATATTTAATACTTTCTTTTTATTTCCAGAAATTTCACAGTTATATAACACTCACCAAGGCAAGTAAAATATTTTTTTAATTTAAAAATACAGACTTATTTCAGATAAGGCAAGTCACTTAAAACCACTCACACTAATCTATCTTTCTAAGACTGCTTTAAATTAGCAAAGCTAGATGGAGCTGGGATGGCAATGAACTGAGTCACTGAGAACAGATTTGTGACATTCTGGACAGAATGCTTCTTCTTTTGTCTTGTTTCATTTATTCCTGGAGCCACAAAACAACAGAATACCTGACAGCTTTGTAACAGAGCCAAAACCTGACCAAAAGCAGTAAAAGAAAATTACTCTACATTTGTTTTACATTACAATAACCCAGGGACCTTGTGGACCCGTGAAGAAATAAAATAAAAATCCAATTTAACCAATGATAATGACAAAGTTATTGAATAGCTCCTAAGTTTTACATTATTCTGGCTAATCTTCCTGAAATGTGACAACAAAAAAATATTTCAGTATTTTCATGCTGAAACTCTGTAAATTAAATCAGCAGTGTCTGCAAGTCTGTAGTTAATTATGAGTAAGTGATTTATACACAAAATTAACCCTGCCCAAATGCAGATCTCAAATATTCTGAATACGTGTGTTTAAGTGCCAGCAACCCAACAGGTCAGAAAAGGTGAAGATTACACAAAGTAACCCCCAAGTGAGGCCAGTGGAGGACAGAATTGCCTTACAATACCTTCTCTCATAGGTTTGGAAGTATTTTCCTTTTCCCCTCCAGAGTTTTCTCTCTCTGAGATTTTCCCATTTTTGGGTACAGGTTCTGGAGCGAATCTTCGAGGAACTGGTGTCTTTAGAGGAGATGTTTGTGTGTGAACCCCATGAGTTGGAAAATGGCTTGAATATGTTTCAGGGAGCACTAAAACAATAAAGTTATTAAAGGTTAACAATTTCCTTGACAGGAAATGGTATCATAGAATCACAGAATGGTTTGGGATGGAAGGAACTTTAAAGATCATCCAGTTCCAGCCCCTGCCATGGGCAGGGACACCTCCCACTGTCCCAGGCTGCTCCAAGCCCCATCCAACCTGGCCTGGAACATTCCCAGGGATGGAGCAGCCACAGCTTCTCTGGGCAACTCATGCCAGGGCCCTTGTAGATTCTAGAGAAAAAAATCTAGAAAAAAAAACTCCCACCAGCTCCATAAATTCTTCACAAAAATGCAAAACATTCCTGCACTAGTTAAGTAAAGAAGAAAATTTCGTAATTCTGACTGCTGTCATAAAGGGTTTTTTAATCCCCCAAAACCCAACTGTAGTTCATTAAAGGCTTCCACAAAGATTACGTCTCAATAAGATTATTTTAAGTCCAGGCACCTCCAGGTGCAGATTTTGCAAACCAAAAGTCTCACTTTAATCTAAACTGAAGGATACTGAAACATCCTCAGAATGTTGCATAAATTATAAAGACATTGAGCAGTAAAACAAATTACACAGAAGAAATGCAAAACAGTAAAACTAAGACAGAAAGAATTTGTCCCCACCTTGGGCAGGTGCAGCACTGGGGGGAAACAAAGCCCTGTGGGATGAAGGTGCCTCATCAGTGAGCAATCTCTGCTCTGGCTTCTCCCAGGCTCCTGGCAGGGGCCCAGGGACAGGGACAGGACCCTGCTGCAGCCCACGGGGGTTCACTGCAGAGCTGATCAGATGGGACTGGGAGGCAAAATCACACAGTGTTTCTGGTCATTGAATCACAGAACTGTTAAGGCTGGAAAAGACCTTGAAGAATTACTAAGCCCCAGCAGCACCATGTTCCCCACCAAACCAAGTCCTTCAGAGCCACATCCATGTTTTCTGAGCACTTCCAGTTCCATGTTCTAGTGTCTGACCACCCTCCAGTGAAGGAATTTTCCCTAATATTGAATCAAAACTTGCCCTCGTGCAACTTGAGGCCATGTCCCCTTGTTCTGTCCCCATTCCCTGTGAGCAGAGCCTGATCCCACCCCAGCTGCCCCTTCCTGTCAGGGGCTTGTGCAGAGCCACAAGGTCCCCCCTGAGCCTCCTTTGCTCCAGGCTGAGCCCCTTCCCAGCTCCCTCAGCCTCTCCTGGTGTTCCAGACCCTTCCCCAGCTCTGTTCCCTTCTCTGAACATGCTCCAGCCCCTCAGTGTCATTCTTATTGTGAGTGCTTTCACTTTCATCAATCTTTCTTTCTTTCTAATACTAAGAAATAATTCAAATCATTATAACATTAACACTGAGACACAGAGGAACTTATTAACCTGAAGTTCCTGCATTGTGACTTAGATACCTGAATATTCATTTGTTGCTCCTGCATCTTTTCCAAGTGCTGAATCCGTTGCACCATGAAAGAATTCATTTGTTTTTCCAGCTTGCTGACTCTCTGGTGGTAGTGGGGCTCCTCGTGGTGAGCCTTCTTATTTGCTTGCTGCTCAGACACCCTCTGCAGCTGCCTGTCTGTCTCCTTCAGTTTCTGAAGTAGTTCTGAAACTGAGTTCACTTTTGTTTCCAAATCACTTTGAACCTGCAAGAAAGGATTAAAAAAAAAAAAAAAGAAGAGGGGGAAAAAACTCATTATTGCAGAAGATGTGTGAGCAAGAAGAGAACAAAGCATCCTTCACAGAATCCTAGATTTGCATCCCAAAAGAAACAAAATTCTATTTAGCCCCTTATGTTTGGTAGTTTAGCAATATTGTGAATTTTTAATAGATAAATCAAAAGTTCTCTGTCTTCTACCCATTTCGTTAAACTCAAATTAGTTCTCTCTGGAATATTGGTCAGTGAGTGTGAGATGACAAACACACAAAGCAGAGAGCAGACACATTCAGGTTCTCTGGAGCTGCTACCAACTCTTCCAGGCTTGTCTGGAGCATTTGCTATTTTAAGAGGACAAAGAGCTGCTATTCTCACAAGCCACCCACTCACCTTGAGCAGTGGAGCTGTCGTGGCAATGGCAGCAGCAGTGGCTGCTGCAATGCTTGTGGCAGAGTCAACTTCCCTGGGAGCTGACCTGGTGATACCCCCAGCACTTTCCTTTTTTTCTGTGGAGGCTTTTCCCAAGAGCTGCACCTTCACCTCCTTATGAACAGGGATACTCTGAGTTCTGTAAAAATAAACAAGTGCCTGTAAACAGCATTTTATCCATTTCTCCTCCGAGCAAATGACTCCTCACACACAGCATTGGTACCACTGTGTAAGCATTTCTCCTTAAAGCTTTGACACAAGTTACTCCAGGGAATAAAATCAACTGAAAACACTTTCTTTCACAGGAGAACAGTAGCAGAGAACAGTAAAAAAGCACTTCTTCCTTACTAAGTATGCATTTTGGCAAAAACTGAAGTGCAGTTGTAAAGAAACAGAACAGCTCAGACACCAACAATTCCCACTTACTTTTGCATTAATACAGCTCTCAGAGCCTCTTTCTGGCCAGCAGCATATTGAGAAATAACGACATCATCTGTGGGGAAGGACAAACATCCCTTGTTGAGATAACTGGCACAAAATGTCTATTTCACAGGTAGAGACAAAGTGTTGTTTCAACACATCTAATTTTGCTGTGAAGAATCTGTTGCCTGAAGGAGCCACATCATTTATTGCAACAACAAACTGTTTCCCTTCAGTAAGTAGAAAAATAATGATAAGAGTAAGAACAGGCTTCATTTTACATAATTTTTAGAGCACTGAAAGCTGGTATCAATAAAGTCCAATAATGGTCTCAAGGGTAATTCAAGCTCAGACAACCAAGTCAATAAAATGCAGAAAGTTCTGACTTGAAAATAATTAAAAATTTAAAAACTCAACAATTGTGATATTTTCCTGCAGTTATCATAAATTAAAACCAATTATCTTAATAGCTTTACATGATGTTAAAAGGATTGCAGGCTCTCCCTCACCCACTGTTTGCTGGGCAGAGGAAGCAAATGCTGATAAATCAGGCACCTGCTGCCTGTGAGTGCAGAAGAGGAAACTAAAGTATTGATTTTTGGTCTTAGCAAGGGTATTGATTTGGTTTTTTCCTCCTCTGCACAGCCTCTATATACAAGAAACCTGCAGAACTGTGTTTTCTTTAAAGAGCCTCCACTTTCCTAAATCTGATTGAAATTGGCAGATTCAGAAATTAAAGGAAAAGACATTGACATTGTGATTTCCTAGGATTCTTAAGGATTAGAAATACTCTTTTTTGGTACAGGCTGCTTGAAGAGAGATATGCCTTTGTTGTACAATGATTCAAAAGAGGAAAATGCATCAAAATAAACCCCTTCCCCAAACTATCTGCTCAGAGACATGAACAGTTTGGTTAACAAAAGGAATCTCAACTGGTAGAAGTCCCACTCAGTTATTCACAAGAGGGTAATGCCAGCAAGAATGAGGGAAAATTTGCAAAATTTAAGAAAGTTTGTTACAATTATCATCTTTTTATCAAAGCAATCTTTGAATATTTTCACTCAGAAGTTTCTGCAATGACGAAAAATACCTAAAAGTTCCCTTTTCCTTTAATTAATCTGTCTCCTTACCAAAAAAAAAAAAAAAAAAAGGGCTGCAGCAGAAGATTGATGTGTTTTACCTTTAGGTCCTCTCCTATCTTCCAGCAGCAGCAAGGGATCATCTTGTGCTGCAGCTTTCCCAGGATAATCCTTCAGAACAAGAGCAGAAATAGCAGAGATCAAAGCCTCTGCCAACAGTAGCCAAAATTTGAGAGGCAGATGGAATTGCTGAGCACACAAATGGAATCATTTGCACCCAGCAACACAAAGGTCTTGGCACAAAACCTCTACCACAGAATGGTCTGGACAGATCTGCAAAGAACTCACATGGCATTTTAGGGACTGAAACTCTAGAAACACAATTCAAATTAAAAGTATATCTTCTATGAGTTCATTCTCCTTATTTGTGCCCAAAGTGAAACTACACCTGCTTAAGTTTAGAGAAGCTGCTAATCTTGGACAGTTCAGGATTGCTCACACACAAAGAACTGAGCACTGCTGACACTCAGTGTTGAATAAAGCCCTCCAAAAACAGCAGCAATAACATCACATAAGCAGCAACTCAACGAGGAAAAGCAGCTGCAGTTGTGGTGCAGAGGCTGAGCCAGAATCTTGTGCTGCTTTTTGAGGAAATCACTGTTCTCTTGGTTCAGGATTGTAAGAAGCAACAGCAGCTGTTCTTACCTTTTGGGACAAAAACACGGGCTCTGAACTTCTGACAGGAAGCAGGCCTTTGGTGCTTAGGAGTCCTAAAATAAAAGCAGTTTTACTGTGGTCAGAATAATTTGTGGTGCATTTTCTGTACAGCTCCACATTTTCCTTATCTTTGAATCATAATCATCATAACCCTCATAACCCTCACAACAAAAATGACCACAGAGACTGAGCTGAAGCTTAAAAACATCAACGAATTCTGTGAGTCTGAATGAGAAACTCAATTTACAGCGTGGGGAAAACTCTGAAAACCAGAGTTTTATTTAATATCTTTTAAAAATGGATGTTTGACAGAAAGTAAGCATTCCTGCTGCCAAGGGCAGGGACACTTTCCACTAGACCAGGTTGCTCCAAGCCTCATACAAGGTGAGGACAGTCTTGAACACCTCCAGGGATGGGGAAACCTCACCTTCTCTGGGCAACCTGTGCAGGGCCTCACAACTCGCTTTCCATGTGCAAAACAGTCCACGAAAAGAGAGAGCACCCGCATGTGCAGTACAAATGATGCCAGAATGATTTTTGTCTTTTCTTTATGTACCTTTTACACAGTTCTCTGTATCCACAAGTATCAGAATGCACACTTGCAACCTTTTACTCAGTTCAGT
>JAHLSL010000007.1:2058576-2095905 GCA_025920805.1 Petroica traversi | reverse complement strand
GGTGGTTTCCCCGGTGGTTTCCCCGGTGGTTTCCCCGGTGGTTTCCCTGGTTTTAGGCCGCGCTGTGTCCGGTGTTGGGCCGCGGCTTGGATGAGTGAGTGGTTTCCGCAGTGAGAGGAGCTGAGTGTGCCCTTGGAAGGGAGAACTGGAGGATGGAGAAAAATGAAAAAAAGAAAAAAGTATAAAGCTCGACGTGAAGTTGTTTTAGCCTCAGGGTTTGGTTTTATTGAGTCAGAAGCTTCAGTCAGGTGTGATCTCGCTTAAATAGGAGAGTGCTGCTGGGAAAATGTGTACTTTTCCTCAGGCCTGACGCCCATACACGTGTTCAGTGTGCTCAGAGAGGTGCCTGAGGTCAGGCCGGCTCTGGGAATTCACCTTTGGTGTTGGATTTCTGCCTCTGATCTCTTCTCCTTGAGAGCAGGGTCCAGGCCAAATCCAGCAGAGTGAATGGTATCAACCTGTGCAGCAGCTACCCCTGATTATCCAGCTCCTGACTAGCATTTCTCTCATCTCACCCTGTCCTTTTCACTTCATTAAATGCCTCTGGCCTCTTAAAATAAAGTAGTTTGGGCTTCTTTTAAATCTGGTGTCAATCCAGTTGTAGCCTAGTGATCCCCTTTCTCTAAAAGTGTGTAGAGTTTACCTTGACACAATTCTTTGAGATTATTCTTTAACACATTTCCTTGACTTGATGTTTTCACTCTTCTTTTTCCTTTTCACAGACACTTGCATGGTGTTCTCTGTGTGCAGCTGGAAGCAAAGGTTTAAAGAGACATTTCAGCTTTCTTTTGATGGAGTAGGTGATACTACATCAGATTCAGATGGTTAGTGGGGGTTACAAGTGTGAGGGATCTACAGTATGTATCCATCACCCCTCTTCCCAGAAAAATGCAGCTCAGCTCTAAAAGGTGGGAAAAAAATCCCAAACAGAGAGTTTGTTTATTTTGCTTAGAGGGACTTTTCTGAATGTACCTTCAGAACGTCAAAACATTTTTGGAAGAGCTCCAGGGCCTTTCTCGAAGGAAGTTTTCCCAGTTCTTGCTCCTTTTTGTTGAACCAGCACACGCAGACCACGTGTCCCTTGCAGCAGACGTTTATTCAGGGACCTCTGCTTCCTGCAGTGTGAATATCCTTGCTCAGAAGGGCACTGCTGAATTTTTTAAATCGTGGTTGGCCCAGGGGAAAGTCCTCCAGGCCCCGTGGGATTCAACCTGCACCATGCAGGAGTGAACAGCTCTGTAGGAAGCTCTGGGCTGGGCTGGTGGAGGTGCTGAGCACTCTTTCATCACCCTTTTTAGAGCTTTTTTCAGAGCTGGAGGGAGAGGGGAGAAGCAGCAGGAAACCTTGAAATAATACATTCACCAGACTTTGCACAAACCAGATTTGCACATTGCTGGGAATGTTCAGTAGCTCGTTTTCAGATGTAAGGCTGATTTATAGCTGAAGGTGCAGCAGAGCCGTGTAATTTCTCTGTGGAATGTGTGAAATACCTGTGCTGGGACAAGAGCTTCAGGCACTGCAGATCAGATCGTGCCTGGTGCTGATGTGAATCGGGACCTTTCCCAGGTGTCAAAGCTTTGTGAAACTGCAGTTTCAATCTGCCGTTTCCAGGCTTGCCAGATTAGTCACAGAAAGACAGGGATCAGGTTTGCTGTAAACACAAATCATGAAGCAACGCTGAGTGTGAGAAAATGGCACTGGCAGCTGAAGCTTTGAGCTTCCCACCTTTGGCAGAGGACAAAGTCTTCCCTGCAGTTTCTGTTTAATTATCCACATACCCTGCCCTGAGAGAATTGTCACTGCTCCTGATTTCTCACAGGCTGAGAAATGAGAGTGGAGTTGTCATCACTTCTCACTGGTTACTCCAGGTGATGGGTATATGGCCATTCTCCTAAAACAAATCAGGGGTTTAGGATAGAGGAGAGAGGCTGGAGAGGGACTTGGGACCAGGGCATGGGGTGACAGGACAAGGTACTGACTTTGCACTGCAGATGTTAGAAATTTGTGGCTGTGAGGGTGATAAGGCCCTGTCACAGGGTGCCCAGAGAAGCTGTGGCTGCCCCTGGATCCCTGGCAGTGTTCCAGGCCAGGTTGGATGGGGTTTGGAGCAAGCTGGGACAGTGGAAGGTGTCCCTGCCCATGGCAGGGGTTGGGATGAGATGATCTTGAAGGTCCTTTCCATCCCAAACCAGTCTGATTCAGTGACAATCTGAATTAAACCTGTTTTTTTTCTTAGCCACCACAACCTGTAGGCTTTCCTTCAGAATAACCCGTGTGACCTGTCTGCCTGTTAGGAATTCTTGCATCTTACATCCCAGAATAATCTGTGTGCTTGGCCTGCAATCCCTGACCTGGCTCCCTGTGCAGAGATAAAGTGTAATGTTAGGAGGCAAATGTCACCATTCCTGTGCTGCTGGGAGGGACTGTAGGGGACAGTTCACTCTTGTGAGAGCTCTCTGCTGCTATTTTTAGTTGCTTCATTTTCTTTCTGTTGTAGAAATAATTGTTGCTGTCTCTTTGTTCATGTTCAGGCAGCTTGTGTTCCCCTTCCTTCCCCCTGCTGAGAGACTGCAGTAGCTGAGGCTCTCTAAATCAGGAACGTCTTGCCCCAAAAATTGGCAAAGCATAATAGATGATTAATTGTAAGTAGCCCTTGCTAAAGGGCTAAAAGAACTTTTTTTTTTCCACAAAGTGATTGCACTTCAGTGCTCATTTTTCTTCCACAAGTTGAATTAAACTGAAGGAGCTTGCTCTTGCCAACACGTGATATTAGTTTGCATTATCATCTGTGATTATAAGTCTTAGATAACATGGAAATTCAGGGAAGAGGAAGACCAGGCTTTAGTATTCTAGGAAACCAGCAGAAATGCTTTCAAGCCTTAACTTGTTCAGTGTGTTGGATTAGGAATGTGAGTCTTCCTTGAGGACGCTTGCTGAAATTCTTGGATCCATGGCTCTTCTTTCCTTTTTCTTTGTTTCATTCCTTCAAGGCCATTTTCATTGTTCTGTGGTTTTCTTGCATTTCACTACAATGACCACATTTGGAAACCAGGCCTTGCACCTTGTGCTGCATCTGTTCAGTGACTGCCACTTTATATTTGCCTTTTTTCCTCACTTTTTACAGATCACATCTAGAATCACTGAAACACTAAGCCTAGAAGGAGTTAAGGCTTTGCTTCTTCCCCAGCTCCTGCCCTAGTTTGTTTAGTGAGTTTGACAACACTTAAAAAAATAAATAAGTCACTTAAGTGTGTGAAATGCCCAGAGGTGTTTAAAGGACAGCAGTTAACAGGTGGATCTGGTAAGGTTTCGTACCTGGAATTATCTTGGATGTTCTTTTAACTGAATACATTCCCAATAGGTAACTTCCCTTTGAGTGAATGGCTTGGAAGTTTGCTAGCAAGGTTGAATTAAAACACACTTCAAGGGTGCACAAAATTCCATTCTGATGTAAAATGTTGCAGTTCTTATTTATGATTTTTATTTAAAACTTGACTTTTATCCTCACCTTTAGGTGACTGAGTCTCAGGCAGTGGAACATGGCTGGACAAATATCAGAGTCAGATCAGATAAAGCAGGTGAGATGCTGCATTTGAAGGGGTGGCTTTGAAGGTCTTGTGTTGCTCTGTCTCATAGAGTGGAAGGTGTAGGGCATAGGGAAGAATGAAAACTCTGAGTTATCATCTGAGTTAACACAACCAAAATGTAGGCAGGTGACCACTGACAACCAGCATGTTTTGTGTATGGGCAGCTTTTGGTGCTGAAATCTGACTGAGAGTAAATTTTTCTAGTGACTTGTCCTTCAGATTTTCTTGCACCATGCAGCTGTGTGTAAGAAAAATTAACACTGATTTATTTTTTTTAATATTCATTGTCTAATCTTTTATTTACAGTTCAAGGAGTTTCTTGGCACATACAATAAACTTACAGAAAATTGCTTTGTGGATTGCATAAAGGATTTCACTAGCAGAGATGTGAAACCAGAAGAGGTAGGTGATGGCTTCTAATGACCCTTTGGTAGAATTGCTGTGCAGCTTTCCAATCCCAACAGCAACTTAGAGAGTTTTTCACTTTAAGATACAAAGCCAGGGAGCAGCCTTCAGGGGAGTGTGGGTGGCTGGCATGTTGAGTGCCCATCCCAGACCAGCTTGGACAGGGTTTGGGGCAGCCTGAGACAGTGGAAGGTGTCCTTGCCTATGGTAGGGGGTGGAATTGGATGGTCTTTAGGGTCCCTTCCCACCAAAGCCATTCTAGAAGTGGTTTCTAGAATCTGCCCAGTCTCCACTGAGTATTGGCTGCTCATTGCAGTCCTTTGTGTTTCATTCCCTGAGCTGTCAGGGGAGTTTCTTGTGCCTTAACCTCTCCTGGATGGTAACTCCCTGGACATGGAAGCTGCCCACCCACAGCCTGCATCTCATTCTTTGAAGCTTCCTGCTGAAATATTTGTTTACCTGCCCACGTTCCTGCTTTGCAGTGAGTCATGGGAGCAGAGCTCTGGCTGTTAAATCCACTTCCCTGCACTGCAGGGAGCTCCCTCACATCGTCATCTGCAAAAAAGATCAGGCTCTCCATAAGATTAGTTGTATGTTTTGCTTCTCCTCACCTGTTGAGAGGCTGTTTTGTTGGTTAAAAATCTAATAAACTTTGCTTGGCTCTGCTGGCAGGGTAAAAAAAAACCCTAAAATTTTAAGCTAACCATTGTTTTTGAGCATTTTCTACCTCCTTAGAATTCAACTCCTCACTGCAGGCAAATCTCACATCTCTTTTCAGGTCCTGCTGCCCTGAACAGAGATCTCTTAACTTCCCAAGACAGAGTTCTTCTTTCCCTAATCTCTGCATCAGCTTTAGTGGAATTCTATTACAGCTCATAATTATTCTGGATTAAATATTATTTAGGTCCAGATAATACTCTGGTCTTGTGGGAAGTGCCCATGGCAGGGGACTGGAATGGGATGATATTTAAGGTCCCTTCCAAACCCCAACTAATTTTTGATTGTGCCCTGCCTTTTTTTGCTTCTGTGGATTGCAAAGGGTCCGAGTCTGGTAGCACAGGAGCCACCTGTTAACAGAGCAACTCGAGAGAAACTTTCTTATAGGAAGTTCTGCCCATATTGTCCATTATGGGATTTCTTGCTGAGCACCTGTCTCTGGACACAGGACACTAGTCTAGATGGACACTGGTCTGTCCAATGTGGAAATTGCCATGTTTCCCTTTAAAGTTGTAGTTTCTTATTAAATAATTGAGATTAATACCTCCATGCATTCCCTTTGTGATCCTGCACTTGGAAAATCCCAGCTTCTGAGCTCTTTCCCTGCATGAATCCCAGTGCAAGTCTGGGCTTCCCAGCAGCGTCTCACACCCCGCTCCCATGGCAGCAGAGCCTCGGGGCAGGTCCAGGAGCTGTTTCCTAGGGACACTCCAGTCCTGCTCAGCAGGTTTGGCTGAAGTTGGTGCCAGGCTGAGCACAGAGAAGGGCAGGTGCTGGGTGCTGTGTGGAGCTGCTGGGGTTTTGGCTTGTTCATTTTCATCCCTTCTGCTTTTTAGTACTGAGCAGCACCAAAGCAATCTTTGCTTTCCCAGGCAAAGGGCTTGGCTTTCCTTTCTACCCCAATTTGTTACCTTTGCAGTGACAGTAGGGTTTTGAGCCATGGCACAGAATGTCCAGTTGGTAGGTCTGTAACTCCGAAATAATCTCACAACTCTTTCTCTACACTTAAAGAAAGAAACCACTTTAAATCTGAAAAATGCTGTGGATGGAATAGGCCTTGGTATTTATTTCCCTGTCCAGCTGACTGATGTACTCTGGTGGCTCTGCTGAAGGGTAGCAAGGCAGGCACCAGAAGGCTGATAGAGCCAATGGGAACAAGGACAAAAAAGGCTTAAATGGAGCTAGCAGAGAGTAGATAATACTTGGCTGTCAAAACCAGTATGTGTTTGTAAACAGCATTAAGACTTACTAATTTAAGAGATTTATTATTTACTTCAAAATACATAGTTCAATTCTACAAGAGGAGCCCAAGGACAAAATGATGGTATCTCTGAGGTCCAAGGTGTTTTCCATGGAGACTTTAATATGAGAATGAATATTAGAAGGCTTACCTCAAAAAATCATCTTTACTTTTTCTACTGCCCTCATCTTGAGGTGTACTCACCTAATTGTTTATCCCTGCCTGTGGTGATATTTTGGGTCCTGGATGGGGACATGTTTGAGTTGCTGTCTGAAACCTTCTGTTTCCCTCTTGCTGTAGATAACTTGCTCAGAAAACTGCCTGCAGAAGTATCTAAAGATGACACAGAGGATCTCCATGAGGTTCCAGGAGTACCACATCCAGCAGAACGAGGCTCTGGCAGCCAAGGCAGGACTGCTCAGCCAGCCCCGTTAGAGCAGAGCTCTGCTCAGGCTGCAGCTGTGCCAGTGTTCCCTGGGCAAGAACACATTGGGGGATTCCTGCTGTCAGGATGTGCATCCAGCAGCTCAGAGCAGAGCTGTGGGTGCTGCTCAGGCAGGGGGAGCCATGAAGGGTTAAACAGCAGCTCAGTTCTCCTGGCCTGGCTGTGCAGTTTGGTTCCACAAGGGAATGATGCAGATAAAACTTTTCCAGGGCCCAGACTGGTGTCTGTATTCAGGGGTGGTGGGGGGGGCTCACCTGCCTGTTGCTGAGACTGGTTGAGATCAATCAATGTAATGTGGGGAAAACACTTTTTTATTTAATTCAAATAAAATCAACAGGAGCCATACACGTGCACATTCTTTCCAAAGAGCCATTTCTGGGACGTTTGAAAGCAGCATTTTGTTTGCTGGGAGCTCTTTGCTCAGCTGCTCCCAAGTTCTGTTCATTCACTGCTGCTTTAGGAGCTGACAGGTGCCAGAGGGAGCTCAGGGTGCCCCAGGTTATCTTTGCCTGGTGCCTCACCTTGTCATTTCCAGGGGACAGAGTGGCATTAGCAGCACTTGTGCCTAAGGCAGTTCCTGAGTGCTCCTTGTTTCCCTCAGGGAGCCCCACAGGCTCCTCCCAGCCTGGCTTCCAAGCACTGAGCTCATGCAGTTTTCTCCTTTATCCATGTGAATGCCAGCAGGAAACACGGGCTCTGCACAGCACAGGGGCTGCTCTGCCTCTGCAGAGCCCACAGATGTTTGCAAGGCAGCTGCTCTGGGTTAGGAAACAGCAGTGCTTTGGAAGGATCCTGGCAGCTGAAATGCTGCAGTCAGGGCAGTCAGCAGGCACCCTGTGCTTCAGTTCTAACTCATAAATAACAGAACAGCACTGAACATCAGCAGCACCAAGTTTGAGATCTCAGGTGCTGAGGAGGGAACCAAAGCTATTTCATGTCAGCTGCCAGGTTCTGGATTTATAGACAGGAAACAGCAAGGAACAGAAAGGGCAGGAAGACTTTTCTGTTGTTCATCTTCTATAGCTCTTTATTTCCAGCAGCAGCTTGAATGAATAATTTCCTCCCTTTTTTAAAATTACTACTGAGACTTTCAGATGCCCCTGAGGGCAGCACAGAGCCCCTGCCCCCTGCCCCTACACTGCTCTCTCCTGCTCTCCATGGAATCCTGTGCCTGGAATCCTGCAAAGGTGGAAGGAGCCACTGTGATCCTCCAGTCACGTCCCTGTTTTGTACTCTCTGTATCACAGCTCCTTCCTCCTTTGCCTGTGCCTTGTTACCTTGGAGATGGGTAAGAGCTCACTCAGAAATACTGAAGGCTAAAAACCAGCCCAAATAAGGCAGCAAGTCTCCAGTGTCCTGCTTTTTCAAAGGAGTATCAGGCTAAAACTGTCCAGATTGTTTGCTACAATCAGGCCACAAATGTTGTAGCCAATTAGAATCAATACAAATATAGTAAAGACTGAAGGCTTTTCTTGAAGCAGCTCTCTTTTTGTTAAACATTGGAAAGTAATCCATGATTGAGATTGTGCACTGGATCTTCATATGTAAAGAGCTGAAAAATGCCTGAAGAGTTGAACTGATGGAAGTGGAGGATTTTCATGTCTTCTGAACAAAGCACCTTGGGACTGAAGTGAGGGGGGGGGTATAAGAAAATAATGGTTTTCTCTCATTTCAGTATTTGGAGGTAAATATTTAGATTTCCTAAACAGAAGTTATGCAAGTTTTAGAGGGACTTAGTTAATAAATTGCCCACTTTCAGGTTTAGTTTTGTCCAAGCTCTATTCACTCCAAAAAATGTGATCTTTCAAATCCAGGTGACAGATTCCATACAGATGATACAAATACATGTTAGCTTGGAAATAAAGTGCATCCATGTAATTAAAGCATCCGGGTGATAAAAGTAAGTAATAAAACCAGGATAAAAATGGCTTTGCTTTGGATCCTAACAGACAACAGCATTTTCTTAAATGCTGTTAAGGGGTGTCAAGGAGGTGAATCACCTTGCTGAGGAACAATAGGTGCAGGAATGGATCCCACTCTGCTGGAAGGAGGAGCAAAGGGTGAAAAATGGAATGTTGCTGAGGAAGGAGTACTGAGAAAGCTGTGGAAAAAGTGAGCCAAAGTGGAGGTGGGAGGGGAGGGAGCAGGAGGGCAGCCTGCCAAAAACCAGCTCAATGAAACTGAGCTGGTAAACAGACACTCACTGAGAGGAGATGCTCAGTGCAGCAAGCACAGAACGTGGATCCTTCTGCTGCAAACACACAATTACTGGCAGCCCACAGAAACCAGAACCATCTCAGCAGGAAGGGTCAAATGAGAGCCTTGCTCCAGAGTGCCCTGGACAGCAGCAGTGCTGGCACAGCCATCAGATCAATCAGCTGGAAGATTATAATAGAGGCTCCTTGAATTCTCTCCAGGGTAAAAGCAAAGCCCCAATTTATGTAATCCCCTGCTGAGAGCTTCAACTGCTGAGCTCTGTTGGAAGGCAAGAAAAGGAGTGACAGCAGTGCTGTGTCAGGGAGTGTGGGTGAAACACTGAGTGTGGCTCTGGCTTCAGAGCAAGGAGGCAAATCCTCTGTGCTCTGACATTCCCCACTCTGGGAACTGCAGCTTAGCAACAGCTCCTGTTTCAGCGTTTTCTCTTAGCTAGGTGGGGAAGTCAGCACTTGGCATTTGAGGAATCCAGATCTTAGGAAGTCCACTAAGCTCAGCTCTGAAAATCCTGGAATGAGTCTGGCCCAAACTAAAAGCTGTAAAAGCAATTAGAGCTTGTGACACCTGAACCTGCATCATGGCTGCACCATGAATTTCAAGAGGACAGCACTTAAAAAGCTCAAAAAATTACAATTCTACTTAATATGAGAGAGAGTCTTTTAAATTATATTTTACCTTAACTTCACACTCCTTTGTGTTTTGGTGTCAGGGAGCAGCAGGTTCTTCACAATAAATGCCAGGTAAAATGCACGTGTACAACGTTTTTACAGCAACAACTGGAATTAGATCAGGGAAGTAAATTATTGATCCCTTCTTCAACTGCTGTTATATTGCTGGCCATAGTGCACCAGGGTGTGCCAAAAGGCACAGGGAGGGGGCTGGGTCACACCAGAAAGCACTGAGAGGATGGATCCTGGGGCACCAGGAAAGGGGCAGGGTCACCCCTGGAGTGCTCAGAGACCACAGAGACTCCTGGGGGGTTGGAAGTGATTATCTGTAAGGGTTCCTTCCATTCAAACTGTTCTGTGAGAGTTCAGAGACACAGAGAAGTGTTATCCTGCACAGGGATGCTGCAAAGTGCCTCTGAGCCAAGAGAAATCACATTTTCATCCAATGTTCAGGGTTCTCCAAAGGAAAAGCAGGAAACAAGAACTGCAGCAGCAGCAGCCAAACCACAGTCACAAAATCAGCTCCCTCCTCACTGCCTGTGGATAACATTATTCCATAATTAGTCCCACAGGATTAACTGGGGCTGCTCTCACATTCTGAGTAAAACACATTCAAATATCTGCACAGACCAACATAAAATTTTATTTCTTGCTGGTTCCACTGCCAAAACATTTCCTTATCAGAGAGGGATTGTCCTGCCCAGCTGAGGGCAGCCACTGCCCCTCCATCCATAGCCCTGGGGTGGCCCACGGGTGTCACCTGCAGGGTGGGAAACAGAGCACGTGCAGAAGGAAGCAAGGGTTGGGGTTGCTTCCTTTTTTTTTTCCTTTTAAAACAGCTTTATTTATTCATAAGGGAAATAAAAGAGCATCAAGAGAGATGGTTTTAAGTTACACATCCACATAAACAAGTGCCTTGCTAAAAGAGAAAGAAAACACATTCTTGTGCAATGTGACAAAGTATTTCATACAAATTCCACATCTTACCCCTCCTTATGAAACTGGCATGGCTGGCAGGAGCATGGGAAATTAGGTCAGGCTGTACCCAGATGAGGGATTAGAGGAGGAGTTTAGGAACAGCTGAAGACACCAGTGCTGGAATTGAAACATTGCTGGGTTACTCTGAACAGCAGGAAAAGAGAGAGACATCCCCAAAGCCACAGCACCAACCCGAGCAGGCTCAGGGTGGGCACTGAGTGACAACCCCCTGCAGGTTGTCCCAGCTGCAGCTTTGCTTTGCTGGCAGTCCCTGCAAGAGGGAAAGTGAAGCAAAGCTCCGTGGTTCCTGCAGGGAGGGAGCTGTGCTGCTGCACTGAGGCCAAGTGGCATCCAACAAAGACACTTCTCATGTCTGAGAACTCTTGGTGTGGGACAAGCAGCAGCACAAGGGTGTGAACCAGTGCAAAGAGCTGCAGAGATGAAGCAGAACCAGCCTGCTCTGAGCCAGAATTTAGGGCTCCTCTGAAATGGGAAGGAGCAGGAATAACAGCATAAATAGCAAAGGTAATTTAAAACAAAGGAGACACCAGAAAAGTCCTTCTTAGAGAAGCTGCTTTCACAATTGCCATGGTTTTATCCTTCCAGTTTTCTTTAAATGACATCATGGTCAGTATTTGTCACTGGGCTGTGGTTAATCACAAAATCCACCCCTTACTGGCATTAAAACACACATCTTCAGACCAAAACCACAGGAATACAAAAATGAATTTACATATTCATCCAAAGCAATGGGTGGGACTAATAAATGCTCATGGAATTTGGGGAACTCACAGATATCCAGAGCAAACAAAAGTCCCCAAATACATCCCAGCTACTCAGTGGTAGCTGATAAAGGTGAATAATCTTACACTCTGAGACCTGTTAAAATCCCATCCTATTTGGTGTGAGGTTACATGGGAGAATGACAGATTTTCTCAAAATTTGACAGCAAGAGCTTAATAGTGTGAGCTCATAAAATGTCATTTTCCTATGCCCTGGAATGACAGTGAGTCAGCCTCTGGCACCATCCCCTTTGCTTCCACTGTTTTGTTATGTTCCCCACATCCTCAAACCTTTTATCCTGCACACTGTAGCAAATAATAAAATCCCAAGACCAGAGAAGGAAAAATTACCATGATTTCAGTGCATCATTTCTGCAAAGGCAGGGGCACAGTGAAGTAAACAGCTCAACATATTTTTGTGAACACATTAATTTTTATTTCAGCTGGTAAATCTGGCTCCTGACTCATGTCAGATTTCTTTCAAGCCATCAAACCAAACCTACTATTTTCTTAAGAATTCAACAGCATTTCTTAGACTTACTGCTGTAAAAGAATTCCAGCAAATGTTGCCCAGAAAATCCATTTGGCTACCACAGCTATCCAAGAATTTTTTAATGGGGAAAAGATGTTATAAAAGTATTAATTTTTTGAATGTGACATTCCGTCTGGTTGACAAACCTGTCTGCAGAGAGAAGGCTCTCTCAGCAGTGGATATTCTGAGACACAGGAGTTGTTAATCCTTAGGATTCAGATTCTCTCCCCACATCCATATAAAAGCCATCCTGAGGAATTTGGTAGCCATTTTTGCATGGATCCTCTACAAAAAATGAGAATGTGTAACCATATTAAAAAAATCTGTCTGTTCTAATACTGCATCTTTAACAAAATTAGATTCAAGCATGCACAAAAGCACAAACAGTGATTTAATCACCTCTTCTGCTGCTCCCTGTGAAGGTCTGATCCATCACCCTTCGTGAACACTCACATTTCTTGGCCCTTGTTCTGCTTTTCATTCACAGATAATTGCTACTGAAAATCTGCTTAACCTCTGTCAAAACAATGACTTCTTATTATTGTTCTGACTCTGCTTCTCCTGCCCGATCTGTTCAGGCTGATTAAGCAGGAGAAACTTTCTCAGCCACCAACAATCTGCTGGAGAAGCCAAAAACAAGCAGGGATTTCACTGGGTGTTGCTAAACTTTCACATCAGAAAATAAAAACTCATTAGTACAAATGCAGCTGATACACTGGATGGAAAGAAAGTGAAAACTAAAACAAGGAAGGAAATTAATCTTACCTTATGTCCTTGCATGGAAAACATTCCAAGTTTCTCCATCTTTCAGATTTATGCTAATACAAAAATAAGGTATCTGCCAGCAGTCTGACTCTCATCAACAGCAGGAAACAAGGGAAGAGTCTGATTTTCTTACAACTTTGTTCTTTTTAACAGTGTTGGATCCCACATCTTAATTGTTACTTTTTTACCTCCTAAGGAAGCTTGAAAAAACAAGAATCATTTTGAGGAAAACCTGTAGGAGGATCAGAAGGCAGGAGAACAGCACAAGGACTGCCACGAAGGTGCTTTATTTTTCTTGGTCTCAGAAACACAACACCTGATCTCTCATTTTTAAAAATTCCAATTCTGTGTAATCATAATTACTGTGTCTTCAACAGCATAAACTTTCAACAAGTGGAAGACAATTGGGAATTTATACCAACAAGGCTTCAATTAAGGGAGTATTTTAGTTAGAAATCATAGATCTTATTAAGGTTTCTTCTTGATCCTTTAACCAAATACCAGTTAAATCTTCTTTTCCCTGTGACTTCTAAAAATCCCAGGAAACTGCTGCAAACTGATATATAATCTGATATGCTCCTTCCCAGAAGGATAAAATCAGGAAATCAGTGACACCCTGGAGGCTTTGCCAGTGGCTTGGCAGAAAGGTGCCCCTTTTCCTGCAGGTTTAGTGCAGTGCCAAAATAATACCAGTTGTTTTTGGGGTGTGCAGGTGCCAGAGGAAGCAAAGGACAAAGTTCTCTCTGTCAGTGGGCTGGAATGGGTTCCATGATCCATGGGAGCATACCTGGAGCCTTCCAAGGTTTTCAGTTTTCCTTAAGAGGCAGGAGCAGCAGTCAGCTGAGAACATCCAGAGGCAGCAGCTCCTCCATCCTCTGTGCCTGTTCAGGATCTCACAGTGTGCACACAGGTTAGAGGTCAGAGATCTGCACAACATGGCATTAATCCTGTTATTTCCCCAGATTTTAGATCTGCTGCTGGCAAATATTAAACATGTGACCCGTGCTACTTCCTTTTAAATGAGTATTGCTTTTTATTCGTAGCTATTAGAAGATTAACAAGTAAAAGTTAGCTCTGAAAAAAGTCTTTACAGTAATTTATGGAGATTAACTTTCCTATTTAGGGTAAAGTCCAGACATTTACAAGAACAATCACTTAAATAAAAATAGAATATAAAGCCTATGTTTAAAACATGGCCTTTATTAGCGCTGTCTAGTGAGCTCCATATTTATCTTACATTGAAATAGTTCTGCTTTGCTTAAGAAAAGACAGAAAAAGTGCATTTACAAGAGTACTTTTTCTTTAATTTTCTGCGAAAATGGAAGGAATTGGAATCACAAGTTGACAAATGTTGTAAAATGAAATTTCAAGAAACATCAATTTTAGTAATGCTACTCCATCACTAGTGTTTCCTCCTGACCTTCTGCCCTGTGGAACCAGAATATCCTGATATACAGTCTAGAGCATCTATGTTATTACTCTACAGCATATTAAACACAGAAAAAGGGGCTCAGGCCCCCTTTCAATGTACAAACATGAATAAAAAAATCGCTTTAAAAAAATCACTTTTTATACATAATGTATATGCAAACTGCTTTAAATACATGGGTTTGGAAGAGTTATTTACAAACTGCATCAGCCCGTGGGACAATCCACAGGCAGAGCACACACAGTTGCTTTTTACTTTATTGGTGCATCTCAACTTTGGGAGATAGAAATTTATTCGGCAGTACAGCAAACACAAGAACTTGTGACAAAGCATCTTAAGGGCAACCCAAGAAATTTTTTTGTTCCTCCAAACAAGGTTTAAGTACTAGGACTGCCAAAGTTTCCAAACCAAGTTTTAGTTGAACCCAGATGCCTGCTGGCAGATCTGTGTGGTGGAGGATTTGTAGACAGACCCATTGGAAGTACAGGCTTGGCTACAGGATAACTCCTCCTGAAGAGCCAGAACTGATAAGGATGTTTTGTCCAAAGAGTGAACTAACCTAGAATTTTATTTTTTTTTCCAATTTTATTAATATTTTAAAAAATACATAAAAATACAACATCCAATGTCTGAATAAATATATTTAACAAGTTGCAAGATACCTTATTTTACACAAAAATTTCAGCTTTAGAAATCTTGTTAAATAACTTCATTGTTGTTATATATTTCATTTTTCGTCTTTTTGTAACAAAATAAAAACTCTGAAATTACATAGAAAAAAGACAAAATATTTTTGTCAAGGGATAAGATAGTCCACTGAAAACCTATTCACAATTCCACTGTAAACATTAATAAACATTAAAACATTTGCATAATTGTGTGCTCAAAAATCCTATAAAAAGTGGAAGACTTATTACAACTGTAGTTTTCAGTCAACTACACTTCCTTTCACAATTTATTTTGTCCCATTTACAGCTTTAAAACTGGGCACATTGCTGAACACATACTTTGGCAGTTCTGTATAGCAAGTGCTTCCACAAAGAGGAACTACTCACCAAGAGTTACCCACAGCTGGGTGAAAGTGCAGCAGTTACTCAGTTCTTTTGGATAATACTCTGATGTCTGCTTGGTGCACTTGCTTTTTTTTTTTTTAAAGATCACCCTAGAACACCTGAATGCTTCATTGGACATAACTTTTCAAATTTGATAAGTGCCCTTTCTCTGTGTTAAGAAAAACAAAACAAAAAGAAACGAACAAGAAACAAAAACAAACACAATGACAAGGATGTCACGTTGTGCCTACAAACCTTCAGTTACCAATGAGCTTAAGTTCTCTGAACAGTAAATTAAACAAAAGAAGAGGGTGGGAGGGGGGAACAGGTACAGTCCCAGCAGTGGAAGTGTGTACAGGATATACTTGGCAATGTCAAACCAGTCGAGTGCTTTCTGTGGCTGAATTTCAGGGTTTATGTCCATGGCAGCGAGGTGCTGGCAAGGCAGAGAAGTGTTTATCACCTGCACTCCACAGCCAGCACGTTCTGGGGAGGAGAGGAGGACGAGGGGCTCATTCCAGTGTCTGAGGAAGCAGATGACATGGATGCTCCTGTATGTGACACTGAACACACAGAACAACAGGTCAGTGTCAGGGGATTGAAGCACAGCTCACAAGGAAGGCTGACTCGGTTTTTAGGGTGTGTAAAACACAAAGCAGCAGCTCAGGCACAAGAAACTGATACAGAGGTTTTGCCAATTGCTTTCACTGCTGCATTCACAGACACAGGATCAGCAATTACCCAGTTACTGCAAAGGTAACTCAGCTGAGTCACTGCACGAATGCAAACACCTGCATTAGCAAGTCCAGGTTTCTACTGCACAGTTTTAAAAGAGTCAGCAAACGTCGCTGTCAGGTTTAAGTTCTGCAAAGCCACAAATATTCTTTCTAAATACGCATGCAAACAGATGGTAATGCTTTCCTTTCTTCAAAAATACCATCAATTAAACTCAAATTGCTGTGAGTTACGCATTTCCAAACAAATTAACTCCTCATGGGAATCATAAAGCAAATCTCAACCTTACCTTCTCTGTCTTTCTTTTTTAATCGTTTCCTTCTCCTGTCTATGGTTGCTACTTCTGACTTCAAGGACATGTAGTATTTTCGTATCTCCTGGAGTTTTTCTTGTAGGAAGGAGATCCTTTCAGTGCTGCTCATATTGTCCAGTTCATCTGTAAGTGGAAAGAAAAGAAAAAATAGCTTTATCAAGGTGATTTTAAACAAACAAATGTGATTCTGAAGAGGATGTAACACACAGCATTGAAGATATCACATTTCCATAACTTTGCCAGAAAAGGCCCACACCTAATTTAGAATCTAAACATTTCCAAGTTTTCCTTTCAGAACAAATTTTTCTCACAAATTCCCTGCAATCAAGTCATTGCAAGAATCCTTACTGAGCTGGAAGCTCCATTTGTACACTCTGGGTGAAGCATTCTGGTGGTGGTGCTTGTCCCTGTGCTTGTCCTTCTCTCCATCTTTGATGTGAGGGGAAATCACCCTGGCAGGGGAACGAGAAATCTTCTGGGGTTTGGATGCATTGATGTGTTTGACAGGAGTACATTTACTGGAACTGTCCAGCACAGGGAGGTCTTCACTGTCACTGCTTTGTCCTGCAGAAAGAAGAATTAATTTGGACTTAAAACCTCCACCTTGACATTTTAAAAATTGTAATTAAAAAAAAAACAGTGATTAAGAAAAAACTGCTGCTTCTTGCTTGGGTGATCCCAAAACGCCCAAGGAAAAACAATCTCAGATTCCACAGATAACCTGATCAGACACAACGTGCACTGAACTCTCAAGTGATTATAACAGTCATGGTTGATGCAGAATTCAAGGGCTGACTGGGCCTAGTTAAAAAATTATAGTCAAATTTTTTTTACAGAAATAATAAATAAACGTACCAAAATTAGAATATTAGAGCACTGATACACTTACATCACCTGTTTTAGCTTTCTAATATAAAGCAGACACTAGAACCCTTTTCTTAAAGATTTAACCTGTATTACTATTGGTAGGTAGCACATGACTGTATTTAGTCATCAAATGCTTTACACGTCCAAAGGAACAGTTCTGAAACATGACTAAAACAACATAAGTTTAGCACATAACAGAAAAATTTTAGCTCATATATCCAAATACTTTATATTCCCATAAAAACTGCCAAGTTTTCCACAGGCAAGTTAAATACATCTGAATAGTGTATGGCAGATCATTAGTATTTTAGCTTGATATTTAAAAATATAACAGTGTTGCCACAAGGGCCAAAAACACTGACTCATTCATGCAATGATTGTCAAAAATTTTGTGAGAGGACAAGAGAGAATGTCCTTAAGCTGAAGGAGAGCAGGGATAGATGGGATCTTAGGACGAAATTTCTTATTATAAAGGTGGTGAGGCCCTGGCACAGGGTGCCCAGAGAAGCTGTGGCTGCCCCTGGATCCCTGGCAGTGCCCAAGGCCAGGCTGGATGGGGCTTGGAGCAAGCTGAGACAGTGGGAGGTGTCCCTGCCATGGCAGAGGGTTGGAACAAGATGATTTTTAAGGTCTTTTCCACAGCAAACCATTCTCTGGTTCTCTGAAAAATGAGCTACAGAAACACAAAAATCCAGATTTCTGTATCAAGTTATAAAATAGTCAGATGCTTGAGAAAAAAACTAGACAAGATTCCTTTGGATGAGAAGTTGCTCTTTGGCATCCAACATTTTTCCGTATTTCATAAATGTTGAATTTTTTCCCAGGAGAAACACCTGTGTTAAGGCTTTAAATGTACTCCCTCCCAAATTAATAACCAATACAGTATATAAAAATCAGTGTAATGGTAAATATGTAGTAACTGCTAATATAAATAATGCTTTAGAAGTTTTTCCTAAGTAATATAAAATAGCCAAGAGATTTCCCAGCTACTGCAGAGCTCAGAACTTCACTTCATCAGCAATAACCACGATGAATAAAAATGAAACACTCTAAGAGGGAAGCCCCATCCACTGGGAATTGTTTGTAATGTGAGAACAGTGAGCTCTTCCACATGTTTACAGGACAGGACAAGCTTCCCTCTCCTCCCCCTGCAGGAATTTACCTGTTCCATTCTTTTCATTTTTGGCTGCAGCACTGGTTCGCTTTGGAGTTCGCTTCTGCTTTTTTGCCAGTGTTCCACTATTGCTGTCACTGGGTCTTTTCTGACCTATTAGAGAAGGAAAAAAAAGCCAGAAATAAAACATAAGACACCTCAAATACTTCTGCACCAAACAAGCTGAGGGAGTTGGGGCTGTTCAGAGAAGAGAAGGCTCTGGAGACCTTGGAGTCCCTTCCAGGGGAGAAAGGGGCTCCAAGTGAGCTGGACAGGGAATTTGGATGAAGGACTGAAGGGACTGGACAAGGGACAGTGGCTTCACACTGACAGAGGGCAGGGTTAGGTGGGATATTGGGAAGAAATTCTTTACTCTGAGGCCCTGGCACAGGTTGCTCAGAGAAGCTGTGGCTGCCCCATTGCCGGCAGTGTTCCAGGCCAGGCTGGATGGGGCTTGGAGCAAGGTGGGATAGTGGAAAGTGTCCCTGCCCTTCCAGGGGGGTTGGAACAAGGTGGGCTTTGAGGTCCCTTCCAAGCCAAACCATTCTGTGATTCTCTAACCAGAAGACAGAACAGACCAGCAATTTTTAGCCAAGTGACACCAGTCTCAAGACCCCTTCAGCAAGGATCAGAGCAGGGAATGACTCCTCCAGGAAATGCCCACCTTTCTCTCCCATCTCCCTCTCCTGCCCAGCCATGCTGCAGTTGCTCGACGTGGTACTGGCTTCAAATCCATTGGCAGATTCACTCTCACAGAGCCCTTCCTGAGACTCTTCTGCCACACTGTCCACCTCAATGGTCACATCACTCTCACTCTTGATGCTGCGCGACTCGTCCTGGCTGAGGGCCAGGGGAGAGGCCACGGGGAAGCTCGAGGGGACTGCAGGGGCTAAGGCAGAGGGGGCTGAGCTGGAAGCACTGGGGTCTGGCTTTTCTGCTATTGTGTCTTCAGTGCTGCTCTTCTCCTTCTCATCCAGGTCATCCAGGTCAACTTCGTGGCACAGCAACGTTTCAGGACCGATCTGGGGCATTGTGTCATCCTCCTCTTTCAAGGGCACGCTCTCGTTGGCCTCGGCAGGGCGTTGGAAGCTGTCACTCCTCAGCTCTGGGCCATGTGGAACTGATTCTGCCACCAGGGATGGCATCTCCTCATTTTCAGTTCTGAGGGACTCCTCAGCATTCAGCCCCCTACATTCCTCTGCTCCAGTACATTCATTGGTCCTCTCTTCAGATACAATATTTGGCACTTCCATCTCGCTCTCTCGCCGATTTCTCTTCTCAGGTGATGCCTGCTCCAAAGTTTTCCTTTTCAAAAGCTTCTTATCTTTTGTGGAAGGCTCTGTTTCACTTTCAGTAGTGCTGGAAATGTCTTTACAGTCCAAGGAAGACACATCTAATCTTTCAGGCTCCGTAAGAGACTCATTTGCCACCTCTTCCTGGCTTCCTGGTGCAATCTTCGCGTTCTCCAATGAGGGATCTTTTGTCTTGCTCCTTCTCCCTTTCCCCTTAGGTGATTTTTCAACCTCTCTTTTGATTTCTTCCATTTGATCCGTTTTATTTCCAAAAATTTGAACAATCTGTTCACTTTCTTCAACTTCCAGTTTCAGTGTTTCTAGTGGCTGCACTTGAGTCCTGTCATTTTCCTTCAGCGTGTGAGAAATCTTTGGGTTTTCCTCATCCAGCTTCTCATCACGGAGTTTTTCACTTTTTTCCAGTTCTGAAGTTTCTGGAGAAAATTCTTCATTCAAATTCTTTTCAGATGACTCATCTGCTTCACTGTCAGATGTGCCAGAGTCTAAAAAAGTTTTAAAAAGAAGCAAACAGCACCCTAAATAATTAATTACAACATGACTTATTTGAACCTCACAAAGACCCCCTATTTTCAGTAATCTGTGGTGTCAACATCAGTTTGCAGTAGTAATTTTAAACTTTAAAAATTCTGCATTATTCAACACACTTACTACAGCTCATATTTTTACCTAAAACTTCTATGAAACAGCAGTAGTAGTGATGCTGTGAGAGTTCAGGGAGCATCTGGATGATGCTCTTAACTCAGGTGATTTAGCTGAAGTCTGTCATTCTCCTACTGATTCCCAAATAAGCCAATACAAATGAATTATATTTTATAGCAGCAAAATTAGTTTTACAGACTCCCCTGCTCCCATGGATATTGCTGCTCCTGTGTGACACTACAAAACCAAAATAAACCACTCCTCCCCTCCATGCAGAGAAAAAAACCCAACCCAAACCCAAAAATAACACCCCTCTACACCCCAATATGGACATTTCATTGCTAAACTATTGTACAAATGATGCACCACACAGAGAGCAAGCATCAGTACATTACCAGAAGATTATTCAGGGACCTGTACTAAAAGGAGACAGTGATTTCACTTTAGTTCTTGTTCAGAGAGGCTTAGAAATATCAAAGATGTGCTGCCATTTGTGTATAATTAACAGCTCTGCTGGATGATGGAGTATTGAGGTTGAGGACTTAATTAGCACAATAAAGACTATCATTATAGCACTGGATTTGGTCTGTTCAGGACTAAAAGGCTCTGGCTGACTTGTACAGTCACTGCTCTTCTGTGAGCAAACTGTGCTCCTCAGCAGTGTCAGCTCAACTGCTTACTCAATAAAATATACAAGGAGAAAGAAAAAAAAAAAGAAAAACCAACAAAAAAAGAAGGTAAAAAAATAAAATAAAAATAAAAACCAAACATCTTTTCAAAAAGGTACTGAAAAAGCCTCCAAAGCATACACAGGGCTGAGATCACTCACCGTTTGATCCTCTATCAGAATCAAACATTCCTGAGCTACGTCTCGTCTGCCTGCGAGGAGTTGCTAAAATTAAAATCGAAAGGATTAATTTGGAAGTGGAAGGAGCACCAGTGCTGGCCCCGAGGGGCAGAGCAGGGACCTCAGAGCCCACATGCAGCTCCAGGCCACCTCAGCACCCTGGGCTCCAGCTGGGAATGCTGGGGAGCACCCACTGCTCCCTGCACCTCAGGAACCACATTTACCTTCGCTGCTGGGCGTTTTGGGGAGGCTGCAGGAAGTGTTGGATGGGAGAGTGGATTTCAGAGGGGGCCGCCCACGCTTGGATTTCTGCTTCTCCTCCTCCTTCTTCTCATCCTTTTCACCATCTTCTTTATTCTTCAGGGGAAACAGTGGATTTTCATTAATGTTTCGCTGCTGATTATCGAACTTTTTGCTCTATTAAAAACTACACTGTGGATTGAATAACTTTTTTTTTAAACAGGGACAGTGCTAGTCATTAAATACAGTACTGCAACAACCATCACTATCATTACATACAATCATTACAGTCACTACAACAATCAGTACTTGCAATCATTACTTTTGTTTTTTTCTTCTGTTTTCTCTTTGGTCCTCCTTTTTCCACTGGCCAAATAATCCGATCAGCTTTCACCCACTCATCATACCTGAAAGGGAAAAACAATGTGCTGTTAGCACTGCACCTAAAAATGTTCTCTGAATATGAGGAGTAAAAGGCTTGAATTACACAAAATATTTATTAATGAGGTAGGAAAAGGCCAGCACAAGGTTGGATGGGGCTTGGAGCAGCCTGGTCTTGTGGAAAGTGTCCCTGCCCATGGCAGGGGGGGAGGAATGAGATGGGTTTTGAAGTCCCTTCCAACCCAAACCATTCCATGGCAGCAGAGCATGTACAGACAGCACCTGCAGTGTCTGGCCTTAGAAAGGTGAATGACATTTTTAGTCCATAAAAGAAAACTTGTGAGATGAAGGAATGAAGGCACAAACTTCCCTGTCTGTCACCAGCAAAGCACTGGAACACTCCGAGGACTGAGTCAGCTCTGAAGTGTCAGTTATTCCACACCATAAAGATACTTTCCACCTCACTATTCCTCAGCAGGAAAATGTACCTTTTTTTAAAAAGGTACAGTTTATAAACTATGGCAACAAACTGGATGAGATTCTAAAAAGCACAAACACACTAAAGCTCCTCAAAATCTCCTGAGGTATTAATAAGGTAAAGGGCTGCCTGTAAATATTTGGGGAATATTCCACAATATTCCACACACTCAAACTTTATGTTGCCACATAAAGAAATTTCCTTAGCTTCCTTAGAAATACAGGGATTTGGAGCACCTCGAGTTATATACCAGGAGATTATACAGTAGTATAAAGACTGGCTGCCAGGAGAAGCACTTTTACAATCACAGTTAACATTCAGTACACAACTATATTTTGTTGCCAAAATTCCAGTCCTTAATAGACTTAATTGTAAATATCTTCACAATTATCAATTACTCCCTTAAAGGAAAATCTGCTAGTGCTAACAGTGACAGACACAATAAATATCAGAAACACTCCTTTAATCCAAATTTCTTTTGCAAATAAGCCTTAGAATAAAGAAATGAAAGGCAATTTGTTATCCTCACCTTACATTCCAACCGTAGTAATGAACTAAATATAAAACTTCTCCATCATCAATTTCTGTGCTTTTAATACTGGCTTCATAGATTTTTTGAGTCTTTCCACGTCCATATTTTACTTTCACTTTGGTTCCAGTCAGGCAGGGTTCTGTGTCCTCCTCATCTTCTTCACCTTCTGATTCTCCTTTGTTCTCAATTTCTTCCCTGCAGTAAAATGTATTTAAAATCCCACTAATTAGTGACAATCATATCTGAACATTTAAAGAGAGTAGACAAAGCAGAAAAAGGCTGCAAGAACAGAAATTCATTTTCTGCACGCTGTCCTGTTTCTGAAGCTTGCTCAGAAACAGATTTTTTAAATCGAGAACAGGACTTAGGGAAAGCAGGGCTAAGTGCCAAAAATATCCAGAAAGTTATATTAAAATTTAAACTCAATTTATAAAGCATACAACTACCTCAAAGCTTAAAGATTATATTTTAAATTAATATTTTGATAATACGAAGGGGAATAAAGGTTCACTCAGTGTGTGTCTCCTAAACAAGATAGGAAGAACTAAACTCAGTTTTTGAAATACTTGATTTTGACACACTATTTATAAAAAAGGATTGTTTTACAATTTGCTTAACAGGCTGCAGTTTATTAACTGCACAGAAGTTTAAATTGCCATCACAGTGATCCTGTCATTGATACAAACACCATTTTACTGGAAAAAAAAACTTGCTCAAAAGAGTGTTCAGCCAAGCTTGTAAGTGTTTGCACAGCTCCTATTAGATACATCCCACCTCTTATTATACCTTTAGCTGCTATTTAAAAATTATACTTTGAAAAATTACAATCTAACCTATTTTTAGCTATAATTCCCTCCCTATTTAAGGGAGAATTTAGCATAATTTAAAAGTTAAACAACAAAAAAAAGTCAGCAAGAAATAAAATACTAAAAAGGACTACAGCTTTGCTTTTAAAGAAAAATATTTTCTGGCCTTCAGTGAAAGATCAATTATCTTGTGGCAAGCAACTCAGAGGGCAAGCAACTCCCACACAGCTTAAAGAAAACTCTTTAATGCCTTTGATCACCTGACACACAATAAAAACAAGGAGGCTGAAGCTTTCCCAGCCATCAGCAAACTCTTAAGAGCACAGGAGAAGAGGGATTTGCCATTTCTATTGCCAGGGAAATGTCTCCAAGCTGTTCCCATCCTCACAGCACCTGGCAGACTCACAGCCTGGTCAGCTCAAGGTATTGGTGTGATCAGACACCAACACAGCCTTGGCAAGTAAAATGACAGTGCAGAATATTGCCTGGCATCAAGCACAAAAAGATGCTTCCAAAAGTACAGCAGGCTCTCCAAGCTTGAAATAAAATGTTCCCTTCCCTGCCTGTCTGAGTGAACAATTTTCACTTTTTTACTTTCTTCACTTTGTTTCTGATTTTCACACTTTAGTAAGATCAAGTCTGTGTCTGGAGGACAGCTCAGTCATGGCACAGAGAAACTCAAAAAGGTGATAAAAGTCAGCGTTTACCTCTCCCTCTGCCTCTCTTCTTCTTCTTCTGACTCTTTATCAGAATCCTCCTGCTTTTTAATTTTCTTCTCTTTTTGCTTTGGTGTACTTTTCTTCCCTAGTGGGGTTTCATTTTCTTTCTTTTCTGCATTCTCAGGTGTTTCCTCCACATCTTTGTTCTCTTTGTTACTGTCTTTTAATTTGTCTTGGGTTTTATCCTCTTCACCATCTTTTTTAGCAGGGGTTGCATCACGGGCAAGTCTTCTTCGTCCCTGGAACAGAAATAAGAACATTCAGTGACTCCTGTCATCTGCTTTCCCCATAACCTCTCCCCATCTCAGTAAAAAAGTGAGATATGCAACTCCTGTAGAGAAGAAAGGCTAGAGATTACAAAAGACACCACAAAATATTCTAAAATACTAAAATTAAAGCCTCAAGTTCCTATATCTGCTTCATTTGGAATGAAGAGGGTGAGTTTCTGATTAACTGGATTTCAGGACCTTTGTTTGGACCTGTGATGTTTGTTGCTCTGACAGAAAGGGCCAAAATGTCTTGTTCACCTACAGCAATAGCATTATTTAAAGTGCTTGTATAGGACTGTTGAGGGGACGCATCACAGGCAGAAATCTGTCAATTTTCAAAAAACCCTAAGTATCCCATTATTTAAAAGGAACTTTGAGTACTCAGGCAGTTGCTGCCTGGGACTATCTGCAACTGATTCTTAGAGACATAGCACAGGATTATAATTTGATTTATTAAAAGTCTCTTTGATAGGATCATTGCTTTTTAATGAAAATAAAGAGCAAATTAATTAAAAGGCAAAAAATTCCTACAGTTCTTTAACTTTTTAGTGTTCTCAAAAAGAAAAACCAACACAAAAATAAATGAACAAACTAAGAACAAAGCTAATGTCATGTCAGGAAGTTCACTGAGGTTGATGCAGCTTGGAACAACCACTTTCATTTAAATAGAAATATTATACACAACAGAAATCTCAACTTTGTGTTTACACCATGTCCTTTCATCTATTAATTTATAAGGCCATATATTTGCTTGAAAAGCTGCTTTGCAAGAAGTACTTTAACAGGATGACATTTTAATCAAACAGAATCCTCAGAACTTACACGATTTAAAAGCAGCAATTTTGTCATGCTCTATTAAGGAACACAAAATGTTCTTTTAACACAATTAAATGAGTGCTACAGTCATATTCCAATACCCCAGAAGTACTGTTTGTATTCCACATGGTGTTCAGTATCCTCCAGCTGATGGGCCACTGGGCTGATCTATGTAGCTACTAATACAGCCCTCACCTCTACAGCATTTAAAGACAAATGAAGGCTAAACTCAACTGTTCCTGCCTCTACTTTTGTCTATAAACTGTCTAATTGAATACTTCTTTTATTAGAAGAGAGACTGTGATAAAAACAAACTCAGACAAATGAGTCTTCCTTTGATTCTTAGAACTGTGGCAGGTTTTGGATATTCCCATTTCTTGCTAGGAGGCTCCAGGTTCCATGAGCCTGGGGAAATCCTCACCCACAACCAAACCTGTCCTGCTGTGCTTCACAGCTCTGATGATAACAGCTCAAAGCAGCTCCCAAACCATCCCTGAACCACAGCACACCCAAGTCAGCCTGAGCAAATCCCATGCACGGGGTGGAATACAAAGGAATAATCAAACCTGATTCTGTTCCCAGGTAGAACACAATTAACAGTTGACACTCAAACAACTCCACACTTGTACAAGTGCAGTTACTCCACAGGGAAAACTCATTATGGAAACTGTTCACTGTACAAAGGGGCTTTGTTAAAGGACTAAACACAAATCAGCTCCAACCACTCACCCTTGGGGATCGTAGCTCAATTTCTTCTTTCTCACTTTCACTGCTGGAAAAATTTTCTTCTGCTTCTTTTTTAACTTCTGTTGGGGGCATTTTTTGTTCCTCTTTCACACTTTCCTCCATTGGTTCCACGTGTTTCTGAGTGTCTTCTACCACTTTTGGCTCATTGTGATGGATGGTCCTAAACTGAATGTTTGCAGAACGGCAGTACTCTTCGAAACCATAAAGATACCTACAGACACAAGTGAGGTCCCATTTATATTTCATGGCTTATTTTCTATTTACTGAAGTGCATAAAACCTATTTTCCTGCTCAGTAACTTCAGAAAAAAAAAAAAACGAACAACAACCAAACAAACCCAAATAAAAAAACCTATAAATGCTAGAGCAGATTTTGAAAAGAAACTATTTTGCACTAATAAAATGGTGAAAAAGACTACAGGGAGGTGCTTCCCATGTATTTAACTTCATCCCCATCCAGTTAAGAATTCATGACAGTAATGCCATGCCTGAGCCTGTTCTCTGGGAACTGCCTGTGCACACTGTAATCCAGTAACAGGTGGGAGAAGTAGGAATTAGCTTATTCCTCAAAGAATTAATATGCAAGTAACAACACAGTATCAATGTCACAACACATTTTCATGTGTCCAAACAACATCATCATTATTTCCACTGTAACAGCACCCTAGTACACATTTACCAATTACTCTTTCCAGGATAAACACTCTTCTCTGTAAAATACAGACCTTAAGCGTGTGCCCAGTTCAAATCTCACTGAAGATAGTCTCAATATTGTCATCTTCATCAAATTAACATGAGTTGAGTCATTAGTCATCCCTATTTCCAAATTTCCTTAAGTTCGAGTCAAGAGAACCTCATTCTTCCCTTTTACTCAAAAAGCCAAATTGTTTCTGGTCAAACTTCCAGGAGGATAAATAACAAAAAATAGCTTTTATTTAGAAAATGAGCTTGAAAAACGTCATTCCTGAAAGGTTTTCAATTCAACAGTTACAACACAGCTGAAAAGCGATGGTCAAAAGAAAAAGATTTATGCATTTGTTCATTATAAGTAATGTTTTTAATACTCTAGCAATGCACAGTTAATCCCTAAAGCCATTATTCTACAAATTCTGCAAATATTATGAGCAAATATACAACATGCAACATGTCTTGTTTCAGCCAACACCTTTCATGAAGTTACAGCAACTGGTAAAGAATTCTCCACAATGCATAGGAGACCTAGAGATTGAGGAGCTCGTTACTGTTCATTGCCTGAACTTGCAAAACTGAATCTGCAATAAAATAAGAAGGTTATTTTATCAATTTCATTGGTGTACTCTGAAACGGCATCAGCACATGAGCAAAGTGAAAGTTTCTTGGTAATAAAATGAGCAGAATTCTGATGTATTGGAGCAGCAGGAACTTACAGCCCTGAGTGCTCCCTCCTTTCCTCCACATTAGCACTGGAAAATGCTCACAATTGTTCAATAACTGAATATCAGCTGCTGTCTCTAAACTATCAAAAAAATCTCTTGGTTATTGTACATGCTACTACTTGGAATAAAGAAAGGAAAAGTGCTTTCACCTTTATCCAATATGAGAACTTACTTTCTATAAGCAGTTTTTACATTGTAGGAAGCAGCCGAGTTTAAAATAGGAATGCCAAGGTCCATATAAATTTGCTTCCATACAGCACCACTCTCAATCTTTGGGAGAAAAAAAAGAAAAAACGAAATTTACTGGTTTTGTTAAATAAGAACATTAAGGAATAATACCTAACAGAGCTACCAGCCAAAGTTTTTTATAATCATTGAACAGTTTGGGTTGGAAGGGAACCTAAACATCCAGACCCAACCCCTCCCACTATCCCAGGTTGCTCCAAGCCCCATCCAACCTGGCCTTGGACACTTCCAGGGATGGGGCAGCCACAGCTTCCCTGGACAACCATTTACAGATATGAATGGACATACTTAGTTCAGGGAACATCAGCACTTACATTGTCACACCCACCCTGCTGATAAACCAGTCTAAAAAGTTTGAAGAGATTAAGGTCCTTGTAGCCCAGAACTGGTGGTTTATTGATAGGAGTACCTGATAAAACAAAACAGAAACAAGTTAGCCCGAAGAACAGCAAGTTGCCTCTTCCATTCCTTTAGCACACATCTGTTGACAAGCACCCTTCTGCATTTGAAAATCTGTATTTAATGGTTCAAGCTATGTCTCAAGTAATTTCCAATCACCAGTTAAGGCTTCACCCTCTTTTGAATGCATCATTATCTCTGGGTGGTTTATCAGCCTCCCAGGTTTATTAACAACCCCCACCCATCTGGCTGTTCTCCCTGCTCAGGAGAGGAGCAGAGGGATGCAGCCAGAACTGCAGGAAGCTCCAGAGAACAACTGAGGAATGCTGGACCAGAGCAATGTGTGAAGAGATTAACTCAGAACACTGTGGGCTGAAAGGAACGAGGGAGAAGCAGAGATGCTGGATTAGGAAGAGACACTCAGGCAAATTGTCAGAATGTGGAAAAGCACAAGGCCCTAACCAGAATGAATATTTGGGACAGTTCCAGGAAAAAGAAAGAAATCAAATCAGCTGAGTGGCAGTGACATAAAGAACAGTAATTATTTGCAAAAGGAGAAACCAAAAGTGACTTAGGGCAAGTGGCTGCATAAGTAGACAATAATCCTCCCAGCAAGGAAGAATATCAAACCTCCTTCCTGCTGCTTCCTATCTTCCTTCATCTTCATGCAATTATATTTGGAATCATTAAAATAATTTCATAGGACTTTGGGAATACTGTCATGATTCCATGAATCAAAACATTTATACTGAGAGAACAGAATGTAGAACAAATCTGGTGGGAACAAAAATCTTGCTATAAGGACGGAGAAGGAAAATAAAAAGCAAACAGGCAGGGGAAAGTCCCAGTCCTGAAAAAGTCCTGCACGTTGCTCAATCCACATCCTGCCTTAAAGAATATTTCTTGGACTGAGTCTTTAAATTCAGCACACAAATGCTTTCTTCTTTTGCCTTCACAAGACCCTGCCATCTTTACTTGTTTTGTACTCTGTGAGCGTTTAAGAAACAGAATGAGAAAGGAAGAAAACAGGAAAGTGGGAAGAATCAGGCTACATGGAAGGAAAACTCTGGATTAGGCCAGCAGTGGAGTGATTTTTTTCCCTCCCAACTCAGCCTTTAATCCCCTAAGGCAGGTTATTCTCCAGAAACACTGGTTATACACACAGGAGACCTTCAAAATGATAGTGGATGAGCTCCAGAACACTGTGCAATAATGCATGCTCAATTTCTAGACCTGTGATAAGAACTGGCAATATTGAACACCTTTTGCATTGTTCTTTTATGATTCTGTGTTCTAGAACACACCTCAGAAGAGATACAGACCCTCTTTTACAAGAAAGCTTGATTTCTTTAACCTCTCCCCTCAAAAAAAAGAAATGGGCAAATAATCAGACTCTGCAAGTCTTCATGTTTTAGCCTTAGCTCTGGTTATTTCAAATTCAAATACATCAACATTTGCTGCACTCTGTGCTGCTATGGAAATATCATTCAGGTAACTGCTGTCAAGAGAAAAGAAAGATTTTTAAAAAGGGAAAAGGGCAGTGGTTACACTTGTCATCTACCTCCACACCAAGGCTACTGCAGGATGAACACAGTATTTGAAATTCAGGATTGAAATGGTGACCTCATGAGTTAAATGAATCAAACCTATACAATCTAAGGGGCATAAAACTCTCTGCAGCCTTGAATAGATTTTTTTAAAAGGGGCATAAAAGCTTCCATTTTAGTGTCAGCCTCATCAGAACTGCAAATGCAAATGCCTTATGCAACAGCAGCTCTCCCAAGGCAGCAGGTACATCCTGCTCCCTGTGCAGAGCACGTGCACTTCTGATGCAGGTCTGAAGCCAAGACTTCAACTATTCTAATTTATTAAGTCTCAATTCTGTAAAGACAGACGTTTAAAATACACTATTTTATTGCTCTAGCTACAGGATGGAATAGTATTTTTAAGCTGTCTCTTCAGGTGTCACTGCTCCATTTGTGCACAGAGACTCGAGGATGGCACATCTCCATCTCTGCTGGTTGGATTTCACCATCCATGGACAGACTCCACAGCTTCCAGCCTGGGATTAACAGAGCAGAGCTCTCAGCCATGGCTGTCACAACCAGAAATCAACCAAGGGCTTATTTAAAAGGGGTTGTGAATATAAGATCAGTTTTATGAAAGGAAAACAAAACCAAAACACCTCAGGGAGGATTTGAGCTCCCTTTGAGTGCTGTGCCACTAAAGAGGTGGACTGGAGATAAAGAAAAGGAAGAAAATTCAGTGTTACCTCTGTCTTCCATAAACTTGTAAAGCTGTTGGAGGAAGTTGTCCCTCTCTTCAGGATCAAGCTCTTCCTCAGGCTGTGAAAATAAATGCAGTCATAAATGGAAACAGCAAATATGCAAAGTAACCATTTATTTGTAAAAAAGCCTAAGAACTAAACCCAAACCACTCTTCATTCGGCCCTGGATCCATGTAATGGTGAAATATGCAGAAAACAAGATTAACTCAGGAAGGCTGAAGTGGTACCTCAGGAGGAAAAAAGAAAATGCAGGTCAGGGGAAGCATCAGTCCATGACAGAATGAATGAGTGACCCTCAAAATGAAAATATTAACACAGGTAGCATACCTGCCTAACACAGAAGACGTCTGCTGTTTACAAGACTCAAAGAATTCACAGAAATTCCAGGGGTTATTTTATTTCTTTCTCTTTGTTTGGGGCTTTTTTGTTTAACTCATTTTTCTTATCCCAACTTTAGCACAGGTTGCAGAACAGCTCTTTTTTCAATCATACCTGCTTTTGATGCTCCAGACAGTATTTGTTTTGTAATTAAGCTCCAATGCTTGATTTCAGCTCATATTTGAAAACATGCTTAAAATCACTCCTATGGTTTATTATTACAAATTCCTTAGTTATACCATAAAGCCTCAAAGAGATAAACACTAACTTCATGGCAAGCAATCCACAGTGTAAAATAAAGATATTCTTTTATTCCAGTGAGAATCATTGAAAAAAGTAAATTTATTGGGGGGGTGGAAGGGGCAGGCAGAGGAAATAATGTCTACGTATCTTCATGGAATTTTGAGATTCTAGCAGAGCTAAAACAAAAAAAAAAAGAAAAAAAAAGAAAACCTTTTCCCTGCAATGCTTTCTGCATGCCACTTTCTTCCTGCCAGCCTGGCAGTTTGCACAAGGAGGCTGCAGCTGTCTTGAAGGAAAGACGTACAGTACGTGTCAAAAAATCTTATCATTACATTATTAAAAATAACAGGAAAGTGACAAGCAGTTCCAGAAGGAAACCAGAACAACAATTTAGATTTCAGTCATCTCTGCATTCTGTAAACTTTAAGCTTCCAAGCAGGAAGACAGGCAGGGAAATGGGGATGTACATGCTAGTGGCTTGCTAACCAGCATCAGAATGAATCCCAGCCCTGCCTGCTTCACTGAATTCTGAGCTTCTGAACCCAACAGGGCTCAGCTACAATCAGGCAGAGACAATATCTGTGTCTCACTTTACTGGTTTTTCTTGGGGAATAATTGGAGGAAATTAAATGTGTAATCACAAGACTGTACAGCATCAGTTACCATTTGCTCAGCACATTACAGGGATTATATAAAGAGAAACAGTTATCTATAGAATTAGAATGCTCTTCCAGGTTATCAAGTGAAGTATTGCTATAGAAACCACAGCTTTTTTTCTCCCCATCCAGACTGCAAAATAACTTCAAGATCGAGAAATTTCTACCATCTACTGTAATGTTTACAGACTGAAGGCAATACAGCTCAAACTGTTCAAATAAATACATCTAAATAACAGTAAACATTCAGAAATACTTCTGAATAGTTGAATTAAAGCCATTTCTTCTGTGTGGGCATGATGCCAAACCAGAAGTGTGGGTCAGAACAGCAGAAATGTAGGTTAGAAATAGCAATCTTGCAGCCAGAATTTAACCCTTCCACTGAGACCATGTACTTTCAGCTGAAGAAAAGCAAAGAGGAAAGATGAAAAGCGTTGTAGGGTGGGGACATAAAACCTGGCTGCAATAATGTGTGAGACATCCCAAATTCTGCACCTGCTTCTCTCTTGACAGAGGGAGTCTGAACTGTGCCTGGTACTGATGTCAAAACAGGCATGAGATCCTTCTGAGAAAGTCACTTGAGTAAGACCTGAGTGACTGTCACCATAGAATAAATCATGGATCAGCTGTTCTTTTGCTTCTGGCCAAAATGAGAAAGCCCAACCCTCCATGAATGTGCTTACTGCAAGATGAGCATGCAATTTTTTTAGTAGGGTCATCTGTTTGGAAGTGGACATAAAAGAATTCCCAGGAGTGCCTGCCATTGTGAGTTAGAGCTGAGTTTTACTTTAAATACATCAGCCATCATAAAATCATGGAAAGGGTTGGGGTGAAATGGACCTTAAAGACCATCTAGTCCCAACCCCCCTGCCATGTGGGTTCATCTAAGCTGCTGTAAATCTGCACCCAGATCAAGGAAACCCCTGAGAAATGTTGATGCCACAACCTGTGATCACCATCAGAGAGCAAAGGAGAGCTGAAATTGCCAGCACTGATTTCCAGCAGGAACCAGGATGACAGTGCTACTCTCCAAAACTCACTGCTATTATCCAGACATTTGTGCCCGTTTTACATTAGGCATAAACAAGTTTACAGTGATAATTGTTTAAAATCAGGTACTGAAGAGAGTTCTGTCTTTCCATTTCATTTTTTCCTAGGCAGATGTTGCAAAAAGGGGGAGACTGTAGCCAAAGGCAAGTCCAAGTGAGAGGCAAAACAACATGAAAATTTTAAGCTGAAGGAGTTCAAAACTGAGACCTTTCTGGTGTTCATCCAATACCCACAACTAAATGCAACATGAGAAAAACTTCTTAGTTTCAGGATCAGATGAATTTGATTTAAATGAAAATAAATTGAAATCTCCAAGATGTCCCTTTTCTAATTAAAAGATAGAAATTTTAAGGGTTTTAGATTTTTTTCCTCCTTTCTGACAAGGATGCCACATCCATTAGAGAACACTGAAAACAGTAAAACAGTAAAATCAACAGTGAACATCATCTTTGTATAATGGACATGTTCCTTTCCCAACTCCATTTCTTACTGCCTTCCAAGCAACACTATCAGCATTCATGTATTTTCTAAAACTACATGAGTAAGAACCAGCAACAGAAATGTGTAGAACACTTGTAACTGGTTTTGCTTCATTTGCTTTCGAGCCACCTAATTCACCGTGAGCTTTGCCTCTGTCCTTAGCATGATTTTAAACAAGGATGTGGCTCTGTTATCCTGACTCATCATTTACTCCACAGAAAGACGTTAAAGCTTCTGTGGGTGCCAACCTTTGGAGCTGAGGGGGAGCACAAAGGATGAAATAGTTGCTTCTACAAAAGAAGAATGAATTTCTACCTACAAGCACGTACACCCTGAACTCAGCAATGTGAGGTGGAGCTACCAGGGACAGATCTTGCTTTTATGTTATAAATAGACAAGAGCATAAATGCTTGCTTCTGTGAAAGAAATGCAGGTGAAGAGGAAGAGAAGCATGCACAGGATTTGAAGTTCAGAGGAGGAGATGATCAAGACAAGCTGCCAGAATTACAGTTAATGTAATTTTGTTGCTTCACAGTCCTTCAATGCGATTTCGTCACTGGCACATTTGCTTTCTAACGCCAAGCTTGAAAACTAATTAAGGAAATGACAAGAATTAAACTGATTGCAACAAGTTAACAGCTTTAAACCACGTGGAGATGAGAGTGGTCTTAAAATGTTAATTTGTACCAACAGGAACCAGAAATTCCACAAACCCACAATGACTCACTCCAGAGCTTCGCCTTAGTTTGCAACTTCTCTTGGAGTGACATTCTGAGAATGCTTCTTTGCATAAAACTGTGAGCAAGAAAGTCTATAAAGAACATTTGTGCATGGTATGATGCAGCCTGTGCTTCACAGTAGCCAGAACTCCTACAAATGCACACATGCATGAGAAGGAGGATTAGCTAATCAATGTTTAGCTATTTTTAAAGGCTATTCTGTGCATTACACATCACAGCTGCTTAGGGGGGGGGTTTAATATAAAAATCACAAAATGGTTTGGACTGGAAGAGACAAAAAAATAATTTTGTTCCATCTCCTGCCACGGTCAAGGACATCTTCCATTATCTCAGGCTGCTCCAAGCCCCATCCAGTCTGGCCTTGGACTCTTCCAGGGATGGGGCAGCCACAGCTTCTTTGGGCACTCTGTGCCACGGCCTCATCACCCTCACAGGAAACAATTTCTTCTTAGTGTCTAATAAACCACTTCTTTCTGGATATCACCCTTCATTAACTTTGAGATGACTGTTTTCCTGTATTTAACTTCTAGAGTCAGCTGTTTCAATGTTATTTTAAAATACAAATAGGCTGCAACAGACATGGCAATTTGGGTATGATTTGATGTGATCTCCCACAGTTACTTAGAGCAAAGCCTATACAGGGAACAAGAATTATTGTGAAGCAAAATGTAAATATTTTAATAGTTGACTATTGATATTCATAGGAATTTCAAGCCTCCTAAAACACATCTTGGATTTCTCATCTTTCCTTTAAGGACTTAATGCCAATAAAATATATGGTAACAACTTATCATGAGAACTGAAATCCTTGCTTATTTGCAGAATAGGAACATTGGAAAACGCCTCTGGCATCTTCCCTTTTCAACAATGTAAAGCAACTGAGACTGATTTTTTTTGATGCTGTAGTGATGCAAGAACCTTGAAAACGTTAAATGGATGCACCCCACTGAACATGCTACACACACATACATCCTCCAGGTGACTGAAATAAGCCTTCAAGAAAATCCCTCTAAGCAAACACCTGGAGGTGCTACAACTGTTCCCTCAATGAGCTATGGAGACCAGCTAGCTGGAATTTTTTCTGAAGAAATTCCTTGCCTTTACTCTGCTCTTAAGTGAATGTATCCATTAAGAACATATATTGAGAAGATATTTGAAATAACTGCATGTTAAAATCTTCATTCTAATGGAATCAGAATGGTTCACAGGGAGACAGAGCCAAAACCAAATTTGCTTAAGCATCCCCTTGTAAAACAGGGAGTGGATTCCACAGCTTCTCCTACCAGCACATTTACCTGTCTGGAATCCTTTGCTTCACTACTTTATGTTTAGATTAGATTCTTCTTTCTTCTTCCCTGATAGAACAACTTAAATACAAGCAAATACTGTAGTAGGTACAACCTGTTTTGAATAAAAATCAGGTAGTGTTCCAAAAGCTTTTGTTGCTCTGTGGAGATCCTGGAGTTAAGATTTTCTCTTTCCTTTTAGCTGCAGTGCTTAGACTGTCAAATGTACCTTCCAAACACAGTTAACTATCTTATTCTGACATGTTGAAAACTGGGTAAGAACCAAAAGCAATATCCAGCTTTTTATCTGGATTCAAACTAATTAAGTGATTCTTTTAATTTTAATCCAATAAATAATTTTTTTTCTATAATACCTCAGGACTTTTTCCCTTTTTATGAAATGCATTATTAAAACCTTAATTGCTAATGGAAAATAATCCCAAGTAGCACCATGTATCACCAAAATCCCAGCAATCTGAACATGCTGAGCAGCTCTGTGTAATGCAATCCCTGCTAGAGTCCATGACAAGCAATTTCCACATTGTCCTCCTTCCCAGCCAACTCTGGACCACACAAGTCACTCACCACGGGTGAGGAGGAGGAGGAGCACCAAACCAACACCGTGTTTGTTCCCCCTCCTTCACTCACAAAAGCCATTTTAAGGCTGGAAACCTGGTGGTACCAATTCTACAACTCTTGAAGATGGGATAAATGACAACACTCTTAGAAAGACAGTTGCTGTCAAAACAAAGTTGCAGATTTTTAACCCAGTTACTGGAAAAATGGCAGGATCTAATGTCACCAGCCACAGCAGATCTCTCTGCTTCATTATCATTATAAAATATCCTTCAGAAAAATAGGATCCTTTCCATTCCAGAATTAAGACTTTTCTGACTGACTTTATCCTGTGATTATATATTAGGTAGGCCTGTGTCCATTTGATTATTTAATGATGGCCTATCATGGCTGGGCAGCAGCTGGGCAGGCCCTGACAGCAAAGCTGCTGTGCATATCAAAAGATAGGAATAGGGGAAATAAAAAGGTATATTTAATAATCTCACTCCCATCTCTAATAATGTAACCAATTACAGTTCTAAAACAAAAAGTCCACTGAGAATATTCTGGGAGAGGATGGACAGAAGCTATTTTTGACCTTGATTAATAAAAGAAAGCAATCTACAAAATGTAAAATTTCAGTAATTCAGCATCTATATTCAAACACAGGCAAAATAAACCCAAATCATTCACTTGTCGATTCTCTCTACCACCAGTATTACTGCCTTTCTAAGGGAAAAGAAAAGAGAAATTCCTTAAATTCCCTAAATGTGCTCTGTTGCAATATCTAGCATGGCCCACCATTAAAAATATGTATTCTAACGGCTGAATCAGGAATTTGATTTAATGGGCCATCATGACAGTTATGCTCTGACATTATCTAAAAAGATCCACATCTACCCTCTGCTACACAGCTTCAGCATGAAGATGCTCACTTTACATGCCTACTTGTCACCTGGAAATAATGGATTCCACAGCTTCTCCTATCAGCACATCCACCTGCCTGGAATCCTTTGCTTCACTGTTTCACATTAATATCATTCTTTAAAAATAATCTCTGTTTCTTTTAAAGGAAAGCCTTTTTTTATTTTTTTTAAACCACCAAGCTTCCCCCTCCCCCTTCTTTGTTTGAAACACACAGCATTTTATGCAATAGGCATGAAAAATGATAATAAAAATGGATACTAGAAAACTAGTACAGCAATCCTTGATTTTCAGTGACTGATACTCTGCAATTTTAACCAATGTTAATATAGACAGAGCAATACAGACTGCAACAGTTCACACCCTGCAAAATGTGGCCTATTCAGTCTTTTTCACTGCAAACAGAGGGAAAAAACCCAGAGGATTTTACATTTCTGCACACATTTATCTTATCATCCCATTATTCTCATACAGACATCTACTCCATTTTCCAAAACACTGATATCACTGCATAAAATTCACACCTAAAAATAGATTCTTATTGTCTTTTTTTTTTTTTTTACCTGGAAAGATCTCTGGCTGCAAGCTCCACCAGACAGTTCCCAGATCAGAAACCCAAGTCAAAGCCCCATCCCCAACCACCACGCTCACACCACGGATTCAAGCACACGATCCTTACCTAGGAGCTGCATTCTTTCAAACGTAAAACGGTTTTACTTCCTTTCTATCTAATCTGCCTCACTGCCTGGACATATTTTTCAGCCTGACTTCCAAATATTCGCTCGCTCTCTCTCCCCGCGCGGCGGCCGCGGTTAACCGGCATTACTTACATTCTCTTCCGCACGGAAAAAAAAATCAAAATAAAAAATAATTTTAAAAGAAAAATTAACAAAACGAACTAGTAACACTAAGGAGAAAAGCGAGGCATTAGATGAAAGGCAGAGGGAAGGGCCAGCCCATCTCCGAGCCCCCGGCCAGCCCCGGCTCCCGCGGCCGCTCCCC
>JAHLSL010000007.1:2037515-2058176 GCA_025920805.1 Petroica traversi | reverse complement strand
GGGCTGCTCTCCATGAATTCCTCTCCCAGTCTGTACATGCCCCAACACATTAGACAGAAAGTCCATCCACCACGTCATTCCATGATTCCCAGCCTAACACGCATGAAGGTCAGTCCTGTACTGCTCTAAATAGCATTTATTGCCCTGTGAATTAGCTCATAGTTTCAGTCAATCTCCTGCTTTTGCTTGAAATTTTTGTCTTTTTAAAATCACACTACGGTTTTCAGAAACAAGTTACCTTTTATATAACCTACACACAAAGACAAATACAAAAGGAAATTACAAAAGAAAAACACAGATACTATATTTAAGGTGAAATTAGTACTATTAGGCTCAAGGTAAGTTTTTTTGTTTTGCCTTTTCTTTTGACCCAGAACCTTTTCTCTGCCTTGAATTCCTAGTTTCTAAGATTTGTCTCCAGTTTCTTCACTGGGAACTTGGCACTGCTCACAAAACCCAATAAAGACAACTGTAGCAGACTGAAAGACACTGAAGTGAGCTAAGTCTGAGAATAGTACGTTGGAAAGAGCAGGATTTTCAGTCAAGCAAGTTATTAAATTATGCCTGAAAAATGACAAATTGTACAGACTCACCGCTACTTCTTCAGTTTTCTCTTCTCTTTTTTGTTCCTCTTCATCAGTTTCTGCAGCAGCTCCATCCTCCTCATCACTGCTGGAGGACTCCAGAATTTCACTGATGTCCATTTTCCAGTTCCGAGGAACACCTTTGGTGCTGAGAAATGTGGTTGCCTCCTGTAGCCCTACAGAAGAAAGGGCCCTGGCTTTACCTCATCTGCAGCACTCACAGTCACAAAGCATTTTTTATTTCCTTTTCACCTTCTTGTAAATCACAACACCAATTTAAATGCAATGAATCCATCACAAATCAAGCACCACGGATCACTTTGCTCTTAGATTGAACCAAAATAAAAGGGAAAATAAAAGAAAAGAGAGCACTGCCCAAAGAGATGTGACCTTAATGTTTGGAACAGCAGGAAAAAACCACTAGTGAGCAAAGGAGTGATGGGACATGCACAAATCACACTTGTACAATTGAAATACCTCAAATTCTTCTCCTTGAAGAGGTGCTCCAAGGGCGGAAAACAACAAAGCAAAACAAACCCAGGTAACCCCAAAATCTGCCCCTCAGTCACAATAAAAGACTTTAATAAAGGAGCCAGAAAAACACCCAAAAGAAGAAAAACTGTTCAGTGTTACCAGGAAGAAAAGGCACCAGATTTTAACACTGCTGACAGAAAAACCTCCAGACATTGGTCTCAATTCCCTTTTTTTTTAAACCATTAGTACCTTTGGTTTCAAAATATTCCCTTGTAGGAAGGAATGTCACAACCCAATTATGTTCTGCACAGGAAAAAGTCCCTTTCTTCAATTTATCTCAAACCTGGCATCTGCAATTTTTTTTTTTCTTTTGGGCTGTTCTAAAGCTCTTGTGCTGTGAAACAGCTATTAAGAGCAAAGTAGAAGAGAAATAATTTAGAGTTAGACAAATCAATCAAAACCACCTCAAGCTTTCGTTTGAAGCATTTTAAATCTTGACTTTAGAAAGAGCTGCTCCATGCCTTTGCTCAAACCAGATAGTGATCTTGTTAAGTTGGGATTTTTTTGTTGCTGGGTGACATTTTTCATTATAATTTTTAATAAATACATTGTAAACATTTCTCTTTAACACATTTCATGTTTTGATGGATTGTGGTAGTCACATCATCCACTCATCCATCCATCAAATTCTGTAATTATATTTTTAAATTAAATATTAAGCACAGACTGTAGTTATGAAGTTTACACCTTGCAAAGCATCTTTAATGTAAACACAGTATTTTGAGCAACAGCACAAAACTTTAGCACCAGGAGAGGTAACTATATATTCCATTGCTCACTGACACTTCAAATAGACTACCTTGAAAATATTCTATTCCTTTTCCACAAATTTGGACTGGATCAAAATAATAAAGATCAAATAGAGAAGATTTCTACTAGGTCCTGTTTTAATAAGGCAGCAGTTATATCCAAAGTTTCTCTAATTTATCCCATTTTAAACGGTTCCCAAAACATCCAAGAGCAATTATCAGAAATTAACAGGTCATCATTTTTCTGCAAATATTTAAAAAACCTTTGTATGAAATTAGTTCTTTTAAACACCTAGAATTTATTCTAACTTACCTTTTTTTAGGAGAGGACTCTGATTTTGGTAAGTTTTGAAGATCTAGTTCCTTAATGTCCTTTCTTGCTATTGAGTAACTGTAAAACAATAAGGTTTTTTTGATTATTTTTACATCACAGCAAAACAAACATTTGATATAGAAAACCAGGAATTTCTAAAATTTTCAAGTTTTATCATTCATTTGCAAAGTCCTTGCTAACAATTGCCTAAGGCACTTGTTATTGTAGGTAATAAGTAAGTTATAAGTTATTAATAAGTAAATAGAGTAAGTTACCCAGGGTATGTTTCCACTCTTTGAAATTCAGGCACTAAAGTATCCTTTAAGTAATTAGAAAAGTTTGCAAATGTCCTTTTTTTAAAATGCTTAACCTGCACAAATTTGCAAAGGTAAAACATGTAGGAAAAATCTATTTTCTGAACTGAAAATATTCACAAGAATCAACAGCTGCTCTCCAAATCAAGGATCTAGCTAAGAGGACAGAAGCAAGTCCTCTGTTTTCAAAATGCCTTTCCACTACCACAGAACAACAGTAAAGCCAACTGACAGATTTGCATTGATAGAGAGTTGATTTTAATTTTTAAATTACAAAAGTGTTCTAACAGCAAAACATAAGGAAGCTGCTCTCTTCCAAAGTCATACTGGATACTCAGTCTGAATTACAAGAGAAATCCTAACCAACATGCAGGGAAAATCCTCACAAGTGAGTTTGTCTAACACATTTTTTTCCTTCTTTCATTATTTCAGAAAATCTGGAGTAAAACCTCAGGAACTGGTGGCTGCCATTTTCTGAATTTAAAGCCATAATGCTCTGGGGAAAAAAAAAAAAGCCACACAGAGCAAGTCTAGGTTTTACCAGTAACATTCAACCTTCAGTACAGAAGGAGCCAGGCTTATCCAGAAGGCTGATGACACATCTTCATTAAGAGGCCAAAATGAATCAAGTCTTCAGGTACTTGAAATACATTTCAATAATCAAGTATTTGTAACCTACTCAAAATCATGGGTATCAAAAATCAAAAACTGCTCACTTTGAAAGAAAGAGGGTGACAGATGGCTTTTGGTGAGGAAGTTTTTAGTTACAATGTCTTGACACAGATGCAATGCAATAACAGTGAAGAGAAATAAAGGGAAGCAGTCTTAAACAGACCCCAAAAATCAGTATTCATGCTCTTATGAATATATTATTCATCATGTAAGACACATATCTCTGTCTCTCTCTTCCTCTCCATTTTGGAGGATGGACTAAAAGGATTTTTCTTTCTTTTTGCAGGAATATTATTCAGATTCTGAAACATTTTAATTAACAAGCCTATTTAAATTCACTTTTCTATTAAAAAAAAAAAAGTAGATTAAACCCTTATAAACTACCTAAACAGCTATGGACATCTGGGCACTGGAAATAATGAGACCCAAACTACTACAACAGACACTCAAAGATGGCTATTTAAGGCAGTAAGGGAAATAATTAAAACCAAAACTCACACTTTAAAGGCTAGAAATTATTTTTTTTTAAAAAGGAAAAACATCCAGGTGTTTACACTTTGAGTTGTTGATATTTTTTTAATGAAGAAGCACCAGAAACTTTCTTGATTCAATGAATTCTTATTGTTACACACAATGGAAAGAAGGTGAGGAAGCACAGGAGCCATCTGGAAATAGATTGGGAATGCCAAATGTGTCCATCCAGCATTACAGAAAATTGTACCCTTTCCTTTTGGAAGAAATAACATCTTCAGGAGCAATATGTGATTAGTTTCTCAGGTTCCTCCCACAGACATCTAATCAAAGTGAGCTATCACTTACAATTTGGAATCTGCAAAGGATCGAATTAAACACTGGTCCTTTTTCACCGTGACGTCGTCATTGCAGCTTGGTGACACAACCTGAGGGTTCAAATAAAACATTCCTTTATAAAAAAAATAATATTAATAAAAAGCTGATCTTGAAAGGAAAGAAAGACAGACTGCAGGAAAGCTGGTGTTTTCTGTTTTGTCCATTATATTTCCAGTACTGGGTAAACAATCCTACTTCAATCTACACTACTAAGGCCAACAACAACAGATTTGAAGAAGCAATTTACCCCAAACTATTGACTTGCTATGTACAAGCTAAAAAAGGCTAAAATTTCATTTGGAAACTCAAAACTAATCTGCTGAGGTCACATCACAGGACCTTGCTCATTCACTCTGCTTTTCGTTCTTGTTCGCACTTTTTTTAAAAGCATCTATTTGAAAAGTCACAAACTCATTTATTTTATACCAGTTTCTGATTTTTGGCTATTAAACTGAGATATAAGTTGGTTTTTTGGTTTGTTTTGTTTATTGAGATGTGGATAATATAAACCACTGTGAAATCCAGCACATCTATCCACAGCAGTATCATCTCTAGGTCTAAAAACATGATGAAAATGCATTTGCAGTATTTTTATTACCACAAACAGAACAAGTTTGTTCTGTTCTAGATCATATACAAGCAGAAAATATTAAATCCAAATATAAGACCTTCAGGAACTTAACCCACAAGTTAAGAGCCATGTTAAATAAAAATCTGTCATTAATAAAGGCAGCTCCAACCAGAACATGTACAATACTATATTTTAAACTGAGGTACACACAGGTGGATAAGGCAGTGTCAGCTGTTCACCCTACATTACACCATGTCTGAAAATAACAAAGTTCTCTAAAGAAAGCAATTTTTAATATGCACATGTAAACTTTTCTGTGTGTATCAGTGTCTGCATTTACAGTACAAGTCTACTTGGATTTGGATTTTTTTAATGTATATTATCAGCAGTGACTGGTTATTATTTACTGACATTCAAATAAAAATAACCACCAACATCTGCTCCTACAGAAACTGACCACTGGTGCAAATGCAAGCATCAATGAAAGGAGGATTTCATAAAACTGAAAATCCAAAGAAAAAGACAATTACATTTAAAAAAAAAAAACTAAAATCCCACTCCAATTAAAATTCATAAATCTAGATCATCTTAAATTGCCTGGGAGTGCAAGTCCTAACATATTTTATTTTTAAAAGAAAAGTATCATTACACACTGATCATTTTGTATGCGGTTCTAAAACACTTTAATGCTTTAACTGTAACTTACACATAAATGTTAATCTCTGCTTTCCTACTCTTCATAGATACTGCAAAACACTTGTATTTTTAGCAAACATGGGAGTAGAGCTTAGCCTGACTACATTCACAGCTTTGCTGCAAAAGGAACTCACCAAAGCTGGGTACCAGTCTGCCTTCTCTGAATTACAAGTCACACTCACAACCTTGCCAAGCAATTCATCGTTGAGGCGCCTCTTATCTTCATCCTCTTCTTCACTACTTTCTTCTTCCTTTTCATCTTCAGTACTAAATTATCAAAATGGAGAATATTTTTAAGTTTGTCTGAAGCTACTGCTTGAAAAGCAAAAAGAGCTTGCAACAAGATTTTTCTTCCTATTTTGCAAAGCTTCAAAAATAGTTAGAATTTTAAGAGCTGAAATCGCTTGAAAGACACTTCAATATTAAGTGCACTTACTCAGTAAGAGGAATTTTGTAGAAATTCTTTCCAAGTAGAAGTATTTTACAACAGCATCATGTTAGAATTGGAGACATGACTCAGGCTTTGATTGTGCACACACAAGAAACAAAGATAAATGGTCTCTAGCCAAAAATGGAAAAGCACCTCTTTTTTTTTTTACTGTGTGCAGTATGAAGAATGTTAAAAATCCTACATTTCCTATCAGATGAAAGAAGCATAAATGTTCTTAAGGGTACTACAAGAAAAAAACCCTTCAATTTTATAATATTGCCCGCACGTGACCATGTCTGCAAGAACTGAACACTTAAAATTAAAATACAAAATTCAGGTAACTGAGTATTCAGACCATTGCAGCTTCAATGGCACTGCTCCAGGCTTAGCAAAGCACACTAAAGGAAAAGCAGAACACTCTCAGAACTCACACAGGAAGAGAAGATCTTCTCCCTCTATTAGATTTCTTCCCAATAACTGGGGTTCCAAAGTGCTCTGGATTGGTTAGTGGCAGTTGATCAAGTGTCTACATGGAGAAGGGGGAAACAACATTAGTTTGCAATATCTTACTCTAAAAAAGACAAGAATTAACTATTTAGTTTTAATTCCATGTCCACTATTGTCTTACCTCACTTTCTGCAAAGTGCCTTTCTCCCTTCAAGCATAATGAAGTTCGTCTCAAGGTCCTTTCATCACCATCATCAAAAACTAGGATGGAGCCAGGAAAACACATCAGCACAGGCTGGTCAGATCTCAACCCCAAGTCTACTGTTTATCCCCCAATCAACAACAGTCTCTAAAACATCACTTTCAAGCCCAATTTACTCATTCTTTACCTCACAAGCAAAAGGAAAGTCAGTATTCAGGATTCAGTCTGAGAATAGATTTTCACACAGATACTCAAGCCAGTGCTAAGTGAAGCTTTGGGTGCAAAAGTTTCAGTGTAATTTAGACATCCTTCTTATCAATACAACTGCACATTTCAAATCACAGTCCCTGGCTGCACACCAGTTACTGTTACCTAGCAATCTTTGGAGTCCTTTTGGTTTTGTGGGGTTTTTTCCCACTCTATCCATTTATTCCTTACTTGTACCTCCATTTAATACAGTACCTTTTCATTCTCCCTCTTGCTATGAGCAATCCCACAAAGAGGCAGATCAATGGACAGAAAAACAAGTGTCTGCTAAGTTTTTGCTACACTATCAATGCTGTCTTACAAAGAGATACTGGAAACCTGCAATGCCAAGTCTGACCACTTTATAAAGAATATTTACTATACATCCTATTGTGTTAAATAATGAGCAGGAAGTTCCACCAATCCACAGCAGAAGAAGCCTGGAATGCTGTAAGGCTACTGCAAGCTTTGTCTGAGAAAGATCTACCCTTCAATTTAGATTAAACTTCTCCATGAAAATTTCCTTGAAGAGATGGAGCAAAAAATTACCAATTCCTCCTGACTCCAAAGAGCAGAGCCCAGGGGGCTGCAGGCAGGAATCCCAGCAAGGTACAAGTTTATTTGTATGGGGTCAAAGTGCAGGGCACTGCTCTATATTTAAGCTACTTCAAACAGGCTTTGTCCACTGGTGAAGTCGTTGGGGGGGAAAAGAAGAAAGTTTCAAGTGTTGTGCATAGCAGTATGGTAATTTTGGCATTCTTATAAAATTAATTAAGCTGGGTAAGATAAGCTTGAAGGTTCCTCCATCTTCAGAGTAAATACTGCTGTGGTTTGAGCTCCATATGCTACTGAATTATCTTAATGGCTTAGAGCACTTGCACAAAACAATTAACTTTTCCCCCCCTCCAAAAATCTCAAACTACTAAATTTTCACAAATAATTATTTTAGGGGACAAATGGCTGGTGACTGGCAACAGATAACTTGATTGAAAAAAAAACAAACAGAACCTAATATGTGACAATAGAACTAAACTGTTTCTTTTTATTTATTATCTCCAAAATTGGAAACTCTACCCATTTATTTAAAGCTAGCCCAGCAGAGGGATATATCAAGCAAACTCTTCATAAACCAGATGATATATACTAGTTTTTCATTCTTAAAAGATAAAATGTATAAATACTGAAGGTTAAGTAAAATCTCTCAGTAAAATACACTAAACTCAAGACACATAAGGAAATTATGACAATCAAGAGTAACAATTCATATTGTGGACATGTGCAAAGCACCTGTAACTGCCAGTGTAGCTGCACAAAACATCTTTGCAGAACAAAGTATAAAAGAACTGCAAAACCAGAAAGATCTCCTTACCTACATAAGTGATCACTGCATTAAGTTTCAATGGAGAAAGGACAGCACCATTTGTCATACAAAAATATCAATTACTTGAGTTACTAAGGTGGAGTCACATAAGGAGTCTCTCCAATTAATCATGATGCTTGAAGTATTTCATAATTGGAGCTACTTCAAACTTGCTTCTCCTCTAGGGAAAACACTTGACTGTGCCTTACTGAAAGGGCAATCAGAAACTCACACTGATAAACTCAGCACCTTTAAAAATCTAAGCCTTTCTCAAACTAAATAGGCCTTGTGGTTTCTATCTCACTCTTAAGGAAAATCTGCTACACCAAAGTACTGTTCATATTTGTGTCAGCCTGTGCGTGACTCTTTAATTCTGGTCCTAGAGGATTTAAGGAAATGTCTTTCCAAGGCACAGTACAGAATATTAAGGATTCTGTAAATATAAGCAGAAGGGCAGATGGCACAGTTTTTGGCTAAGAGATATTTTGAAGCTGTGATAACAGTCCTGTCAGAGGAACTTAATACACTCTAAGCTGCAAATTCATTCCTCTTTTTAATCTCATCTAGAAGCAAGGCTGTTTAACTGTAGTTAAAATGCCTAGAACTAACCATCAAACGAAAAACTTTTAAATTAATGTTAAATAACTTGTATCAATTTCTTCATTCCTTCAACAGGTCATTGCTACAACTCCAGACTCTTCAAAAGCAAAAATCCTAAAAGATGTGTTTCATAAGGAAGAATTCACTGGGCAGGGAGAGGGCAGGAAACAGGAAGAAAAGACAGGGAGACATCTCCCCATGCAGACACACGGTGAAGTCATCAAAGTATTTACAGTGTCACTCATCTCAGAAGAGGAAATTACAGTCCAGTCTATCCAAAGAAACAAACGTGAAAAAGCAGAAGCCCTTCAGGTTCTGCCATTGCCTCATCTTGTGCTGGGCAGGGGCTTGCTGGGGTGATTTCTGTGAAGGGAAGGATTCAAACCAGCCAGGAACTGCTCCCTGCTCAACAGGCAACAGAACAACGCAGCAATGAAGGGAGAAAAGCTCCATTTCTGCCGGGCTGAGCCTTTTCTTCCAAACATGTTCCTTAATGAGGAACACTGACAGAAGGGGGAAAGAGATGAGTAAGCAGCACAACCTGGAGGAACAGTCTCTGCCATAATGCTTGGTCTAGTCCCAAGAACCGAGGCCAATATGCTCCATTCAGAGCATATTGAGACAGCGACAATAAAATGGGAATTTTCAGAGTTTTGCTACATCTCAACTTTGTCTATGGTAATAGGGAAGAAAGAGAATTGGTGTTTTTCTGTTTGTGAAAATCTACACAACCCTAACCTATGACAGAAAAATAAAAACAAACTTCCCAGCAGTAATCAATACAACACTTCCCAAGAACTTTAAAAAAAATTTACTAGGAGTTGAGTACCTAAAAATTGCACTAAAATGTGCAACTTTAAACTCACTATTGATGAGCTGGTATCTCCATTTCCTGTCTGTAGCAGACTCATACATATCATGAGCAAAAATATACTAACCCTGTCTTTACAATAAGGCTGTCTCCAGATTCGTTTTCATGTATTTAAATATATAATATTAACAAGTCCACTAATCAAAATAGTTTTTAGGAACTGTGAAGAAGTTTGTCACAAAATACAGCAGATCAGTTCGACTACATCTTGTTTAGAAATATATATAGATAATTATAAATAGATTTAAGAAAAAAAAAAAAAGAAGACAGAAAAAGGAGAAGAGAGCAGAACTCTAGAGAGAACATCCTCAAAGCAGTTACGAGATGACTTCCACAGAACCACCAGTGTCACCAGGACAAGGCAGTTCTGTGACACACAACGGCACAGGGAAAACAATCCTCAAGGCTGCACCCTGCAAATTTCAAATCCAACAAGTTGTGTCACTGCTGCAGCCCAAACCAGGATAGATTCTGTACTGCACTGCAAGGAAACAGTTCTATCTTGTATCCCAACCCATTCAGAAACTTTTAAGTCACCAAGATAATGAAATGAAAGCACACACCACAAATTAAAGCTGCTCCAGTGTCACTGTGCACACTGAATTACTCTCACTGGCTGCCAGGCAAAGCACCAGTTTATGAATTATGAGAGATCCTGCCTATGAATATCTCGACAAATGTGTGCAGATTTTGCAGATATTTGGATTTCAGCTGTGGAAACAATATAAAAGTACCAGGAGCTGTGCAGTGCTTGCTGAATGATCCTGTAGACAAGGGCTGTACCACTGATGCCTCACTGTAAAAGGGCTTAAGAGCAAGTACTGCACTGTATTGTGCTACTGAGAGACCACACAACTCAAATTTAATATTTTTAAATGATTTTAAGCGAGCCCAAGTTCCTCTTACAAAAATATATTTGAAATATCCCTGAAAACACAGAAGTGTGGCCTTTGAGTCTACTCCTAAAAAACTATCACCTCCCAGACAAAGCCTGTTGCTTGAAACTGCAATTTCTGAAATGTTAATCTTACTACTGTTACACATAAAGAGATTAGAGAAAAAAAAATCTGCTTCCTTGCTTTCCCTACAGTATTTTTTGCACACAATTTAAAAATTGTGTGCAAAAAGTAACTGTTCACAAAGTAAAAAAGGGAGTTTTATAGGCAAGGGTTTGATCCAGTTGATTTGTAACAAGGTTCTACCGTTAGAATACTGTTTTTTACAACAAAATCTTGCTCCTCTACCCACCTGTTTCCTAAATATGTGTAAACACAACACATGGTGCTGTTCTTTTTTCTAGATTGTCCAGAGAGCAACCAACAGAGCTACTGCACCATTCCTGTGTGCACAGGAGCACTTGAACAACACATCCCATGGAAAGGCTCTAAGGAAATACGGGGTTTCCTCAAAATCCACACAAAAAGCAAATTTTCAAGAGATCAAGAACAAATTTATGGTGGGTCTTGGTGGTAGAACACAGCAGTGGAGGCAAGTGGACAGTCCCTCTGCCACACCTGTGGTTTTGGATTCCTGGGTGACACATGCACAGCCCAGAGATGATGCTCCTGCCACGTGGAACTCAACAGGATGCAGGGAACTGGTCAGACCAGCCCTGCAGCCATGAGCAGGGCCTGGCACACAGCACAGGACGTGGCTGGTCAAGCTCTGAAGGGACAAACCAACATCTCTGGTGTGGATGGACTCAGCTGCCTGTGGGGGCACTGAGAGCTCCCATCACCCCTGGAGTAAGAGCTTACAGTTGTGCTGTACCCAGAACCAAGCCTATTTCTCCTCTGGGCAGAAATATCTCCAAAAAGCATCAGAAGAAAACTTCTTTTAAAAGTAGGAAAACATGACTATAAATAGCTCCTGTTAGCAACGCTACTCCTGCAGTCCCAGGACATCAGTGCTGGTTCATTTGCTGAAAAATATCCTCAGAACTATGAACTGGAATTTTCAAAATCCATGGAACATGCAAGATGAGTAAAACCAAATCCTCAGTGTCTTTTAATTTCCGTGCCCTAACCACAGCAACGTGAAGTGATGCAGTTGGTGGCTGAGACCACACTTCATTCCCAGAACGAGCACTCAGGTCTGTAACTCCTCTCAGCACTTCCTGGAAACTGCCACCATGATTACATGAGAGGAAGAAGCCACCAGTGAGGCTCACTGAAGTGCCTCAAAGTGTGTCTGAAAGGCATAAATCTCAAAAAATAAGGAATCCCATTCCCTTTCACTCTAAACGGTACATAAAATCCTAATAACTGGCAGCAAGGTCTGCTAGAAACTGCAAATGCTTCTCACTGTTTTGGTTTTTTCTCTCCTATTTCCTACTCATTTCAGAGGAAACATTACTGAAATTTAATACAAATTTTTTATTTCTTTAAAGAAACACTTTTCCGTTATTTTACCTACCAAAATACAAGGCTCAGTGTATTTGATCTGTTTTGTTTAATCTTGTTTAAAGTTGTAGAAATTATTATATTACATAATAAAAAGACACCTAAGCACATCCAGATTATTGACCGGAGTTTTGCCAAAGGAGAGATGACATGGGGCAATGCAAACCAGGCCATTCTAACAGCAACTTTTGGATGCTTGCTCCAATGAAATAATGTTTCTCACTTTTCTATAGATATTACATCACTTCCAGTTCTGTGCACAAGTGACACAGAAATGTTTCCTCAAAGAACACCTACATAAGGATTTCTGTTTTCTGAAATTCTGGTAATGCTTGTAAGACTTCAGGCAGTGTGAGAGAAGGAAAATACAGCTAAGCACTGTTTAAGGTGTGATCTGGGTTGTGGTTTCTTCGTTTTTCAGTCATTTCAGACATTATTTCAGCATTTACCTGAAGCATTTTACAAGTTAACAGAGTTCAGGTGGATGGTACACTCAGTAAACTGTAATTCAAACCTTGTTCAGCTAAAGTAGATCTGACAGACCATTTTAATTCTATGCAATTATCACCTAACAATATATTCAGCACTTCAAAAGCATCAATGCAGCACTTTGTAATTTGTAAATTAAGGAAGTTCAGTTCAGATAACTGCATTCAAAAGACAGACATCATCAAACCATTGAATCACTTAGTAAAATCATCAGGTCCAACTGATGTTTGTTAACCAAAAGGACTTAAACCCCTATTAGTGTGACACCAATTTGGATTTGAGAGAGCTGCCTTGTGCAGTGGCATTTTCCAGACACTGTTAAACTTCCACTCCAAACAGCTTTTGCTCCTTCACCTGCTTATACTGAAAAGCTGAATTTCAAAGACAATTTCAAAAGTATTCCCAAATCGCAGCTGAAAAGTTCAACAGGACTACATGGCTAGATTAACATCATTATCATATAAAAAGAGGTCAAAAAGTGATTCTGCTGAAGCTACAATAAAAATAAGGACTTGTTTATTCTGGTACATGAATGCCATTAATAGACAGGAGATGCTGTTAAAATACACAAACTGATCATCACTGTGGCTCTTGTAGCCCATTATAGCAAACTGGTTCAATTTATTGACCAAAGCAAAGTTGTTTCAGGTGACTTTTCTCCTTTAGATCCCTACATGAAACAGAGAACTGATATGCAAAAGTGAAATCATCACTTCTCACTGGGCATGCAGGCAGTTTGTTTTGGGGCATTTTTTACATATCTGTACTTAATACTCAGAAAATGTTTGCCTGTATATATTTACTGGTTTCATCAGCCAGAGATCAGTTTGCTTTTAGATCACTGAAAAGAGATGTCAGATAACAGAGAGAATAAATAGGGGAAAAGCACAAACTACTGAAATACAAGCTTTCCCTTTTGCTTTCCATCTCAAAACATTCATGAAGGCATTCTGTAAACCTGGAGTCTTTTAATCCACTTCCCTCTCATCTCTTCAGCTGTGGCTGCATCAGTCAGATGGAGCTGTGGAGCTGCACATCCACCAGCCACCAAAAAGCAACAAATTCAACTGTTTGCTTCACCAGCAAAGTAAATATACAACTCATGTCTACCCAAAACTTTCTGCAAACACACAACGGAAGCAATAGGCAAAAGATAAGGCTTATTTTTCACACATCAATATCCTCGTACTAAACCTAGAGCACTTTCCCAATTTTAAATGCAAAAGAATCGTGATACAAACTTGCTCATCTGCTTACTCCTATCAGTGTTACCTGTGCTTTCAACTTCAACAAGCAACTCACCACACAGAACTAACAAAAATGTTCATAAGATCTAAATCCAGCAATTACAATTGGATTTCCATAGTTAAAGTGCCATGTTACAGCTCTGCAAGTTCATCTGCCATAAGATTGCTTAAAGCCCCCAAGCTCCAAATTTTTACAAAATCCTAGCAGTCTAAACACATTTGCTTATGGAAAACGTATTTTATTTTCTCCATTCTGCCTGTCAAAAGATATTATTTGGGGAAAGAAAATTAAAGTAGTTAATTAATCCATTGGTTCAAGTTTCTGAGGAACTGCACTTTAATAAATGTACAAAGTAAAAATCATGGCATGCATGATTTATCTCTTACATTACTGTGGAGAGTTCAACAAGTTGTTAAATATAAACAACAATCCATTAATACAGGGCAGAGCATTTATTCACTATTCAAATTTCCTGCTCATCAAGTGAAGATTTTTTGGCAGAAGTGCATTGCTCAAAAGAAAAGGGGGGAAAAAAAAGGAAAATAAAAAAGTAATAAAAAAAGAAAACCCGGACAAAACTCATTCCCTAAACAGGGGATTTAAAGTTCACATGTCAAATGTAAGAAGACAAATGTCTTCTGGCCCAAATTCAAACAGAATTAGCTGAAAATGCTACTTGAAAACTGAAATAAGTTAGGAGTTCTACAATTAAAATGCTAATTCATAAACCATGGAATAGTTAGTGCAAGACTATGTTTCTTATCACTTCTGTAACAGAATGGTGAACCTCTGAAAATCTATCAAGAGGAGTTAAAAGTCCAGTGTTCCACCTCCAGTATGTCACATAATAGTACTAAACTAAGATTTTAAATATTCTGCACTCCAAAATAATCCTGCCTTTCCTTCCTGACCTGACATCCACTATAATTTTATAGCAATGTTATAATCCTGAAGAAAAAGGCAAAGAACAGTGAGCTTTGTCAACCAGCTTAGAGTTAAAACACGTGCTAACAATAATAAAGTGATAAATCCTTCCAAATGATCTGCAGCACTTTATCATGATCCCACCAAAGACATCATAACCTCACCTACTGCAAAGGAAACGCTGAATTATTGAAAATACCTTATTTAGCTCTTAAAAAGGGGTTAATGAACTAAAATAATTAAGAGTTCATGGGACAGAGGACTCCTCAAGAGAGGATGGAAGAATATGAAGTAAATCTGAATACATTTAGAACACAAGGCAGCTGATGAGAAACACAGAGTTTAAATTTACAAGCATTAATCTCCAAAGCAATGCCCAAAAGTAGCATGTACATGGCAATTAACAGGAGTATGCTCCTTCTAGGCAACTATCAGGGAATAGAAGGCTCCACTGCTGTAAGAAAGTTGTGCAAAAGAAGGATGGTGCTTGCAAAGCTCTCTGATTCAAATACTGTCCTTTTTTATTTGCTTATCTACTATAACTTGAAAGTTGCTTGGCTTTGTCATTCTGTTCTTAAAGCTGTTTCAGAAAAACCTGGGGATCAGAATTATTGAAAGTAAGGAAATTTATCTTACAATGAATTCTTGTTCAACACTGACATTTCGCTGACCCTGCATTCTGAACTTTCTATTCCAATAACTGAACAGCACATGAGCCTCCAACACGAGGAGAAAAGTGGTTTTCTATTTCACTTTAAATCATTATTTGAAGATTTTATTTAAGGAAACAGCTATTCACATTACAAGTGAATTTTTATTGCGTTGTATGTTGATTCTTAAAAAGAAAAGATTCTGTCATCTGTTGATACTATCCATGTTTTCCCTGTGTACAAGCCTGTATACAGTACAAGAAGGCTCTTATTTCAGTCATTCATTTCATGCCATAGGTTTTCAGCTGGAAGAATGATTTTACAAGGTTTATGTCCTAAAATCTGCAAAAATCATTCTGAATCTCAATGAGTACAACTGCTACCATTATAGGTAAGTTGTGTCAAATAAAACTTGATTATTCAGCCATGCAATTACCCGTGCAAAAGCCTCCCTGAACATCAATTAATTATTATCCTACTTGAAATGGAAAAGGAATCAAGATGTGGACGACTTTAAAAAAAATTTCCCCTCCTCAAGCTATCTCAGATACAGATGTAATTACTGACATTGTTACCTATGATTAGAAATATATTGTCCAAAGATTACAGCCCATAAATGAAGCATGGCCACTCACCTACAGTGTACCAACTGGCATCTGTCAGCTTGCTGATAACAGCTTCCTGAAAAGATCCATCAGGCATTTTGGTTTCAACCATTGCACCAACCTGCAACAAGGAGCAGCTCAAGGTTACCTGGAAGCCCACGCTCAGAAAATTGAGAAAAACACACTGATCCTCCCAGCAAGCCTGATTTACTTTGTAAGACTCAGTTTAGCTAAATGCTGCTTTGAAAGTTTAGTTATTGTGCAGGTAAGAAAAAGGGTTCTTCAGCAGCAAGGCTGAACTGCAAGTAGACACTAAAGCACAAACTCAGAACATCTGAATTCAGCGTGACTTCATCAAGAAATAGAAAACAAATATCCAAAGTCACTAATCGATTACTGATAATCATTTAATTACTACTATTTCTTCTAATTTAAACACAGTCCTACTGTCAGCTAGATCAGAATTTCAGTAGCAGCATTGCTGTTCCTGCAGGAGCTACAGGGAAAAGACAAATACAAAAAGGATGACCTTCTCTGGAGAGCTCTATTTGCATTCAGTGTTTGTAACACAGCTCTGCATTTTAGCACACAACTGTTACACAGAATGAGAATACAAACAAACACATTTTTACAAAAAAATATACCAACTATTCTAAAATTCTGAGTAATTGTATTTACTCTTGTCTAATAGGCTTGAACATGGCTTGGCATTCAAGTTGTTAATTACTTCTGAGAAGTTTCAACGTTTCATTATTTATAAGAAGTTCTGCACGTTAAGAGAAGATACAAAAATCCCTGTGCAAGCAAAACTGGGTATCAAGAACACTACACAGAAAAGCATAAATAGCTACAAGAATTAAGACTAATTCCTCAGAACCCATCTCATTTAAAGTGATGAGCTTCCTTTCCTTCTGTTGATTTCAATCCTGAAGAACAGGTACCCACCTAAACAGCACAAAATTTAGAGTTTTGGAAATGTATGTATTACCAAAAGAAGGCATTCAATATACATACTCTTAGAGGTCCTTTCACTTGGTCATCTTGCACTAACTGAGTTGAGTTATCCCCCTTCAAGACCACCTGAAAGATATTTATGAACTTTTTAATATGCATCTGATTTCTTAATAGCACACAAAAAACCATAAGAAAATGTAAATATATAAAGATCTCATTACCCACATTAATATGATGAATTAAACAGACTCAAATATTACTGAACAGAAAACACTTAGCATGCTCAGTTTTATTGACAGGAAGCCCCAAGTACCACATTTAATTTTTAATCTGAAACATCAGTTAAAGAACAGGGCAAATCAAACAGCAGTAATTCCAAAGCAAACCAAATACATTTTTAGGTGAGTTTAGAATTTGACACAATCCAGGGCAAACCTGGAACTGGGCTTCCAAATGAGAGATTAAACAGGGTTGGTTTTTTTTCTCTGATTCAACTGTAGCATTTTATTGACAACACTTTAACTACTAAATTACAACCAAAATAAAAACCTCTCTTCACTACATAGGTGTCATAAAATCACCAAACTGGCTGCAATATCAGCATTTCTGCTGCCCTGAGCAAGAGGAAGTTTTTATGGCAAAGATGTAGAACGCTACAAATGTGATGAAAATAAGGACCAGTTACAGTGTAAGTAACGCTTAAAATCCAGCATTCCAAAAGGAAACAGTGAGGAGACAGAGTGAACACCAGCCTATGCAGTTTAATTTTTAAAAATTCCAAAATTTCTGTTTGTTTCCAGGAACCAAAAGTTCCAGGAGCTTGCTTTGGTAATGATGTCCAGTTTTCTGGCTCCCCCAATTATCCTCCAAGCACAGACTACACTGGAGCTGTATTTATAAACACAACACCAGTGGCATGCCAAAACAGCATCAGTATTTACACACACTCAGGTTTAAAATGCACTTTAGACCGATATAAAATGTAAAATAAAAATTGCAGAGGGATGAATACAGGTTGTCCTGCTGCTCAGGAAAAGGCTACTGGACGTTTTGGACTCTCTGCACTCTTGGCAAGCGTGCCAGGGTGTGCCTACACACTCTTAATTACAGTATCAGGCTTAGCTTGTTAAAACTTCTATTGTTATAACATAATTGAGATCCAGCGACAGGAATTTCCACCAAGTCACAGCAGCCTCATGCAATTCCAAATCTTATCGTGGAGTAATAAAGCATCTGATTCTAATAAGAAAAAGGAACTCCTACCTATTAACAGGCTAAATACTCCACCAGACCAAAGATGCAGACAAAATCAAGCTTGTCAGACCTGCACGCTGCTTCCTACAGAGCCTCTCATTAACACAGATTTCAAAGAACACCACAAGTTCCCCTAAGTACTCATTAAGAACAGGGAAAGGACTCCAATATCTGAATTACATTTTTTGCAACTGATGAAAAGCACTGTGATAAAGTGATATGATCTATCTATGTAGCTGAAGAGGATGACAGCTTGCTCTCCTCGATCTAAGCATTAAAGCACACAAAAGCTTGGATGTATAGTCATAAAATATATATAGAGTTCACCTCAATTTGTTGGGGATTTTGGGTCACTAATGCTTTATTCACATATCTTGGACAGCAGACACTAAAGCAGGAAGTGCAAGGCTTAGACAAGACAAAGCTGAACAACAACTTCTACATTTACTTTCAATTTTAACTTCCATTTAACTACATTTTATTCTTGTTATCAAATAGTGGCATTTACAACAGTGTTGCAACACCAAAATGACAACTTTCTCTTTTGGTTGCTTTGGCAAAAGCCCTGCAAATGTGAATGAATACTAGGTGTCAATACCATCCATGCACAGAAATTCAGCTACAGCCAGGGCACACTGCTTTAGAAGCTGCAGCCAGATGCTCAAAACTTAAATATTACCCTGGGCATGGCTAAAACCTGGTCTAACAAACAAATTATTGCCATCTCTCTTGCTGTTGGCTTATTTTGGCATTGCCTTTGCAGTTCCAAACTGCAAAAGTGAGAGTGTTAGTTGATATGAAAGAAAACTTTTGCTTCTGAAGAAATTGCTCTTATTCCTTATTAGTCATGTAAAGCCATAATCCTCTATTTGTGACATCAAAACTTATTGCTGGGAAACTGATGCATTCAAAAACAGAAGACAAATGTGATCAGGAAAGGAGGAGCAACAAAGCTCATTTTTGTTCCAGCATCCAACTGAAAAATATATTAAAAAACAACTTCCTCCTCAAAATAAAGCAAAAAAAAAAAATTCGCCCAAAACCCAATAACGAAGTATGAAAAGAAAAAAAAACATTTAAGTGCTGTTCAAAATTCATACAGTGAAGTGATGAATTTTTTAATCTTCAGGACTAGATCTCCTGTGACAGCCCTTTCAGCAAAGGCTTCTCTAAAACCAGCAGCAGTCTCAGCACACTTACCTTGACTTTAACAAGCCTTTTCACCGTCTTAATCTTTGCCTCACAGAAGGCACCACGGTACTTGGCACTGACATCAGTCCCCACTGTCAGGTAGGCAGGCTCATCTGCTGCCTGCAGGGAAACAAAAAACACAAAAACAAACTTCAGCTCTTATTTACTGTTACAGCTGCATCGTTATATATTTAATTTTGCACCTAGTCTTTGAGACCTGTTGACTTTTAATTGATAAATAGTGTCTGTAGTTGAGATTGCCATCAGAGTTCTTCAAAAGAGAAGAAACAAAAAAAAAAAACCAACCCAACAAACAAGTTACAGGAAGTTTTGGTTTGCCACTGATGTTGACACATGCCTCCTGTCAAATCATTGTCAGCATCTCCCAGAAATGTTTTTGACAGTATTCATTGATACTTGGGACATCTGCTTCTAAAAAGGGCAACAAAGTAAAGGAGGGACTATTAATTCCTGTAGTTTCTTTACAAAAGGAAAACATTTCAACTGCAAAAAGGCAATCTAACAGACAGCTGTATTTTTTCAGCCATAAGTAATCCAATGGCACAGATTATTTAAAACGTTTGAGATTGGTGTCATCCCAACACTTACAATTAAGTCTATAACATTCTATATATAGGATTTCTTTCCTGGTGACTAAAAGGAGACCTCTAGAGAAATCTGTTGCAATTTTTCAAACAGCTATTAACAAGTGTTTTCCTGGAATGCCTTTATCAAAACTTAATTGCCTGTGCATTTTTAAAGAGAAATATTCATCATGTTTTCCTTAATCTGGACTTTAATACTCAACATTACACTTTACTGTGCTCAATGCAACCGATAAACAAGGACAGAACTACCACATTGAAAATGTCTATCAAGACAGGAAATCGGCGCAGAATCCAAAATGAAACGGGATATGCATGTCGGTTTCATTTTCCTTAAACTTGATATTTCCTTCAACTCTGAAGGGAAAAGTTTTGTAAATTATTCTACAATTGTTGAGCCTTTGTACTGAGCAAACCGGCAACAGCAAAGGCGGGACAAAAGCTGTGGTTCTGCAAACTTGCCATAGCAGCTGCTGATACAGGAAGCGTTTAAAGACGGGAGCTCGAAGGACAACAACAACAACTCAGAGGCGATGAGGATGTTCCGAGCGCTCCTGCACGGCGGTGAGAGCTTTAAATCACCTGCACCTCGCCGGGGAGCAGGAGCAGCACTCACAGCACGCAGCGAACCCCGCGTTCTCCCGCTGCTGCCGTGCCCAGCCGGAGAGCGATTAAAAATGAAATCTCCGGAGCGGCGGGCGAACAGGGCGGCGATCCCCGCTCCCGCCGGAGCCGCCTACCTTCATCTTTCAGGGTTATGCGAGCGATTCCAGCTCCAGGACTTCTCCTCGCACGGGAAACACTGCAAAACAAGAGCGGGGGAGGCTGTGGGCTGAGCGCGGGGCTCCCCGCGAGGGGCGGCGGGGGGAGCCCGGGGAAGGCGGAGGGAGGGACGGAGGGA
>JAHLSL010000007.1:2017871-2037115 GCA_025920805.1 Petroica traversi | reverse complement strand
GCGGCCCGTGCGGTCCTCCCGCGGGGGAGGGCGCAGCTCCGCCGCCCTTCATCATCCCCGTAACGCGAGCGGGGAGGGAACGCGAGCGGCGCTTGCTGCCCGAGCGCTTCCGCGCGGGTCCCTCCGCAGGAAGACGCAGCAAGGACGGGGATGAGCAGCGTGGAGGAGGCTGAGGGCTTTTTCTGAGAGGTGTGTGGGGGAGTTGTAGTGTCTGGTCCTGGAGGTGCAGCCTTATGAGGCACGGTAGCTCTTGGGGTCCTCTGAGAGTCTGGGCTTAGAGACAAGCTGTGACCTGAATAAGTAGGAGTTGCTGGCTGAAGCCCACCATAAAACTGTATAATTTAATGTTAGTTTCTTATTCAGGCTTATTTTACAAAATTTGCTCGTTGTTCATGTAATGCAGATGCATATTTTTTGCATCTCTTTCACAGTGCTCACTCTGAACTACAAGACTTCTCTCAGGGTTACCTAAAGCAACAGCGTGGGGACCATTGTGTTAATTTGACAGAGATATATGATTAGTTTAGGTATGGCTCCCATGTAAGTTGTGCGAAGGCGACTTTTGTATTTTTTATTAAATCGGATGCTTTGGAAAGCAGCGAGTAAAGGAAGAATCCTCTAGAGAGTTCAGTGAGCAGAGGTGTGGGGTACAGGCAAACTCTGAAGGTTTAATAAGACACAAAGTACACAAGACTTGTTTGGCATTTACTGCAGGCAAGGTCTGACTTGGGGGAAAGGTACGGAATTCTGCTGGTTGGATCTGGCTTGTAAATATAAAGATGGTTGAGGATTTCTACAAAATATCTAAAGGTTGAGGGAGCTTTGATCCTTTGCTGTAGTTCTGCTTTATGCAGTGGATAAACTGGGGAGTATCTGAGGGGAGCCTGCAGAGACCTGGAGAGGGACCTTGGGCAAGGGCATGGAGTGACAGGACAAGGGAGAATGGCTTCCCACTGACCGAGAAAGTTGAGCTTGGAAGAAATTCCTGCCTGTGAGGATGGTGAGGCCCTGGCACAGGGTGCCCAGAGAAGCTGTGACTGCCCCGTCTCTGGCAGTGTCCCAGGCCAGGTTGGACAGGGCTTGAATCAACCTGGGAGAGTGGGGGCTGTCCCTGCCCTTGGCAGCGGGGTTGGAATGGGATGATGTTTTGAAGGTTCCTTCTGACCCAAACCATTCTCTGATTCTATGGTTTAGACTATATTATGTCTGACCCAAATGTTAACAAAACTTACAGAATTCCATTTGAATGTGAACTTCTGATCTCTGTGTGGAATGTGCTGGCCAAATCCTGGCTTGGCTTATGAGTGTTCCTGAGGCACGGACTGTATCTCTGTACTGAGTGTAGAACTATTCAATAAATAACAGTTTGTGACCAAACTAATCAGTCTTGTTTCTGATTTCTAGCATAAAACTCCTGCCCCCATGGATGTATCTGTTGCAGCCAGCACAATTAGGAGGTTCATGGCACATCACACAACGAGCTGCCGTGAGCAAAAGGACTTTATTTCTGTGTAGCCAGTGAGCAGGAGAGGTGACTTGTTCTTTTATGGTATTTTAAGCACCTAAGAATGCCCAGTGGGCAGCACAGCACAAATGTTCTCACACAGCTCAGGGATGATGTCTGGTGTCATGGAACGAGTGTGCTTTTGGCAAGGCAGAAAAAGGGTCTAATTTTGGTTTATGTATCTTTTCATTGGAACATGAACGTCAGGACTCGAGAGGTGCTCCACGATACTGAAAATTTGCATCCTAAATGTCAGTGTTAAGCAGCCCTGAAACTTGAACCATCCTGGCTGTGCTGAATCTTTGCACTGTGTCCCATCCCCTTGTGCAAACCCTTACAGGGAAACTGGAAATGAGTGGAAGAAATGAGCAGTGGAGGTCACTGTGGTGAGCCTTTTTATCATGGCCTGTTGTGTTAACTGCACAGAGTTAGCAGCTGTAGAGTGGGACAATCACAGTAAGTCTTTTTAGTATCTAATCTCTTTTTAAACAAACATGCTGTGAAGGAGAAACATTTCATTTTTTAGGTCATTGTTCAAAGCAGCAATACTTGTTTTATCTGTAATTTATTAGTACCAAAGGTCCTGTAGATGCAGCACCGGAGATTTGCCTGGGCAAATGCATTTGAGTCTTAGCTTGAGCAAATTAAAGGGTTCTTAATTTAAAAACAATTAAAAGCATTAAGGCACTCTAAGCATGACACTGATCATTGGTCACAATTCTAAGTGATGGCTGTAAGTGAATTAGTAAAAATAATTCCCTTAAACCCTTAAAAAGGTGGTTCAGTGTATTAATTGCAGGATACACAGAAATCCTGCCCAGAGTCTTCTGTACATGTGGCAGTTGATAAGAAAAAGCAAATTTAGGAATGTCTGTATCTTACATTTCTCTTTATAAGAATAGTAGAATAAGTAACTGTTGAATGTATCACGTGGCTTCCTTCAGATCACAGATAAAGAAGATGTCTGGGATAAGTAAGATGGTTTTATTCTGTTCAGTAATCACATACTGCTCTTGACATACTGCATTTTTTTGTAGATAAAAGAACTCTGAATACACGTACATTTGCAGCCAAAATACTATAGGAATATTGAAAGTATTGGATCTTATTCTAACACTTAGCTTCTTTCTATGTAATGAAGTACAGTGCTACTCTGTCAGACTTTGCAGTTGTTTTAGCTTTTATTTCTATCTCCATTGTTTAGTTTTGGGTTTTTTTAGTGCTCTTCCCCTAGGTGTTTCTCTTCTGCAGTTAAATAGGCAGCACTTTGGCAGATCTTCTGTCTGTGGAGCTGCAGTATTTCTGTTCAATGTAAGGTCACGTGCTTCCCACAAACCTCTATTATCCAAGTGATTGCAAACTGCTCAGAGGAGTTTGGTACGAAGTTCTGAAGTGCAGGTATAAAGAGGAAAAATCACAATGAATGTGAAGTTGATAGCAAAAAACTTCAGCCAGTAATAGCTGGATTATAAAAATGGAAGATCAAACCTTTCCTGGTCACGGAGAAAATTGTGCTTCACTGTTAAACTACAAGCATTAAGTTCTTTCATTTTTATAATGAATGTATGAGAGAGGGAAAATTAAAACAAACCAAGCTGAATGAAACCTGTTAATGTTAAATGTTTTCTTAGTTTCCCTAGATTTGGGCTATTCCTGTCCTTACGTTCAGAAAATGGGCATTTAATTTTTCGAACATAACTTCATGCAGATTTTGAACATTGCCTTGTGAGGGTTCCCACAGGAGAAGACACAAAGCCTGGCAACCTTCAGGAAGCCTGAATTGATCATTCTCTCCACTGAAGTTCAGTGTTGGTTTCTTGAATCTGCTCTGGGGAAGTTTGCAGCAGTGCAGTATCTTCTGGACATGAGTAATGATGAAAATATTTATGATGTAGAGCACTGTCAGAAATACTTGTGTGAGAAAAATCTCAGATTTGGCATTTCTATCAGCTCTGCAAAAATAATACTTTGTAGTTGCTTTTCCCAGTAACAGCAGTAAAGTGATCTGTGCCTCAGTGATGGGCAGGGAGGAGCAGCCCCTTTTTCCTTAATAAACCATGTCCAGACTTTGTTGTGCTTTGTGGCTGCAGATCTGACTCCGATGCCACACGTTCAGGCTGTGCAGGGATCAGTGATGCAGCCACTGAGGGTGGTGTTGGCAGCTCAGCACCACCAGAGCAGTTTCAGTTCTCAGCTGCTGGAGCTGCTGCTTCCCCCCAGCCCGTGAGCTGAGCCATCCATCAGGCAATCTGTTAATGCCAGAAAATGTTCCTTGTTTTAAGGCTGATTTGGTAACCTTGTGTTTGGATAGAACAAGAGCTGTGTTGTAAGAGGCTATTTTTATTCTTTCTGGTACGTAATTTAATGATAGCTGACATATTTGTATCAAATGTTAATGTTGGCTAATTTAGGAACTGTGTGCTTATTGCCAGGGTTTACTTAAGCATGGATTCTAAAGCCAGTTTCTGCATGTTTTGGCACGTGGAGTTAAGTTATCTGAATATAGATATTTAATTTCTATTTTGTTGCCTAATAAAGGGATGCAGGATATGGAATTTGATTACAAATACACTGAATTTCTTGTATCATTTCTCAGGACTGCAAGTTCACATTGGTGGCAATAGTTACAGCTATCCTGGGGAAGTCGTGCAGTGTTGCAAAACAACTGCACAGCACTGCAGAGAAGCTGAAGATTTGTGCAGCAGCTTTAATTTAGATGTGGCAAAGGATTCTGTCATCACCTGCAATCAAGTGATCAGCCTGTCTTTCAAAACTTGAAGTAGGTGCTTGAAGTGAAATGAGAATTTAGTTACTGTTCTGGGTAGCACTGCTCACATGGCTGCTGAAGGAGAGTGTTCTTACATGTTTTTCAAAATAACACTTTGGATGCCAGCAGTAAAGGTGAATGATCAGATCTTTACATCTTCGTGTCATAAGTTCTCTTCCAGGCTCTCTGAATAACATTTTTCATGGCAGGCACAAGGCACTGGTTAGTCCCAGAAATGTATCAATGCTGTATCAACCATTCAGTGTTGTCAACTTAAACTTCTAAACTCTCTGTGCTTTTTAACTGGCTTCCAAATTACCTCTGCAACATGCAGCTTTTTGAGGCTTCTGAGGTGTAAACCTTATTCCTCTGTAACTTCTTTATCTGTGGAAGTTTTGATCTTTCAAGGGGAGAAAAGCTGTTTTTTCTACAGGATTGAAGGAGTGGTTTTGTGGGTAAATACAGTCAGTTACCCATCTTCAGATTGAATACATTTTATGTTCTTGAAATAAATTTAAATGGAAAGCATTTAAACTTATACCTGAATCTCTAAATAGTCCATATTCTTCCTAACAAAGTCAAATCTCTTAGTTTATAATTACTGCTGCTTTAGTAAACTCCCATCTAAATCAAACATGAAGAGTAAGAACTTGAAAGCAAAACCCATATGGGTTTGGGAGTGGCAATTACTTACTTCACTGCTATGAAAACCAACAGGAAAAAAAGTCTTTGAAGTTCTGCATGTTGTATTTGAAGAACATTTCTGAGTCTTTAGAGTAAATGAAGATGCTGAAATAGAAGATAGTCCTCTATAAATACTTAACTTCCAAGATCTACTTTGTAGCAACAGTGTGGTCGCTTTTTCAGCCTTTTGTGATACCACACTGGGAGTAAATATTTACTGAAGAGGTATCTAATGCTGCCCATAGCCAGGATGTGAATTGCTGCTGACATTGGAGAGCTGAAATAGGTGTTTCACTTTGGTGTAGAGCACTAACTCTGGCTGGATTTATTTCTTCATCTGTGTTAGATTCAGGGTCTTCTTGTTTTTCAATAGCTTGAGTGATAAGTCATGGGCAATCTGAAGTAAGAATCTTCCCCTTTTATCCTGTTTATCCTTTTATCCTACCTGTTGCAAGTTTATATCTTGGAAAGATTTTTCTTTCCCCACTGCCTCCTGGTAAGACTTTGCTGCAGCAGTAAAACAGTAGAAGAAGGAAATAAAGCTCCTATGAGCCATGTCCTCATATACCAGTGTCTGAAAAAGCTTGTGCAAGTGGCTTCAAGAGTTCAGATTTTTACTTAAATGCATCTTTCCATATTTGTGGAGATAAAGAACTGGGTTCTAACACTGATGGTGAGTCCTTGAACATGGTCCACCTGCCAGCTAGGGGTGTCTCAGGCTTGCCAGCACTGATAAGCTGGTGATTAAAATACTTTATTGTTACAGATGCAGACTGTAGAGCAACGTGATCCAGCAGGATCAGGACTATGGATTCTCAGTCCTTCCCTGAAAGCTTCCTGAAGCAGTGTCTGTGCATCCCTGAAGTGTGTGTGTCACTGCAGTCTGTGTGTCACTACCACCCTGCAGCCTTGGTGGGCACAGAGGGAAGCAGCAGCACTGCTGTTCAGCGTGGCTGCTCAGCAAAAGAAAGCTCGTGAGGGCAGTGGTTACATGGCCTTCCTTCCATGGTTTTTGCTTGTCCAAATTATTTCAATCACTGCAGGTTAATTTACTTTTCAGTCTCGGCTAACAAGACTGCAGTTGGCCAGTATTGATTCTTACTTAAAAGTATTAATGCCCTCAGTCTTTTAAATTAATGTTTTCAGCTGTAGGTAGCTGCTGGTGGTGAGAACCTACAGTTCAGCCAGTGATTAAATTCTGAATTCTTTTCCTGCTCAGCCATCTTTTTCCAAAGCTATCTTTCATTTGTCTGTGTCTTTTGGAGGATATTATTCCAGGTAGCTCATTTCCAGGTGGCCAGGGAGTTTGCTGCCCAATCAACACTTAACCTGTGAATTAATTGCCAGACTGTGTTGTTTGCAGCAGTTTGTACCTTCAGGGATGTGATTCCCCTGCAGTGCTCCCGTGTAGTGTCACCTCATTAGCTACAGCTATAAACAGAGCCGTGTTGTGTGACATCCAGAGCTTTTTGGATGGCTTTTATTATTCTGAAGCAATGGAAGATGTGTTTGTAGGAGGGATCTGTCTCATCCTTGCAAGCAGCACAACAGGATACACTGGTGTGAGGTTGACACAAGCACTTGGCTGGGGAAGCAGCTCTTGTTAAAGCAACTGATGGAAAACACATTTAGTTACATTTTGGTTCTGCCTCAAGCAGCATTGCAGATTTGTTTCTATTCCTGCTGTACACAGGAAAGTGTTTGGGGGAAAGAGGCTCTCACTTGGTGGGCTTTGTTGCCTGTGGGAACACCTGGGATTAGAACTGGAACTGAGCTTTGAACATTGTGCTAAAGTAGCTGATGCTTCCTGTGCTGCTCCTGTCACCTGTTAATACATTCTCATCCAATAGGGCTCTGTTCTTCCTGCATGTAATGAAAGGAACAGATTTCCTGCTTCTCTAAAATCCCAACAAACAAGATACAAATTCTCTTCCATATATTGAGGCATCACTTGAGTGGGTTTTGGGAGGGTGGGTGTGTTTGGAATGCATCAGCTTTTGGGTGAATTTACTATAGTTGGACCTACTCTTAATCTGGTGAAATTGGAACCCTAATGACTGATTTTTGGATATGCAGACAGTATGCGTATCAAATGATATCTACTTTTATGCAGCAATAAAGCACACCATGTTCCTTCTAAACCCTTGATTGGCTTGTTTTATCACATTGCCTAAAATGGTATTTTCAGTGGGCAGTTCCTACACTGTTTTTAGGGGATACTTCAGGGGATTTAATTTTTTTCCTATATCTGTAGATAGGCATGTGTTTGGACTACAAACTGTGTGATGCTGCTGCCTGCTTCATTCTAGTTGTCCATTTTTGGTTGGCACAGCAACTTGTAAGGACCATTTTTAAACAACTGTTTCAGAGTCCTTTAATAGCAATGTACTGAAGATGAAAGAGCACTGTGTGGGGGTGGCTGCATCCATCTGGAAACAGGAGACTTGGTTTGAGCTTGGTTGTAGAGCCTGTGCTCTAAAATACTAGAATGTATTTACAGTAAGGCAAGACTTAACTCTGCTACCACTTGTTTTCTGCAACTCTGTGTAATTTGACATAATAGGCAGCAAGATGCTCTATAATGGAAAGTTACAAGCAGTTGGTATCTCTAAATAGCTCTCAATTCTTAAGTAGAAGTAACTTCCTTGCTGCATGCAACTTGAAAAACTGGTGGGTGGAAGAAAAGCTGGTCCTTGTCTTACAGACATGCAACTGAAAGAAGAAAATGAGGGGGAGAGAACAGACTCTGTGCTATATTTTTGGTGCAATTACAGCGTCAGAATTGTCATGACAATCAAAACTATTTTTCTCTTCCTAATCTTGAAACTGTGTACTTCATTTTAAGGTCATACGAAGATGCGTTGTTGAATTCACTATTTTGCATTCCCTTCTATGGCTGTGGTTTTATCTTCAGGAAGAGACTTGCAAAACAGCTCTGGAGTTATTCCAAATCTCCTTCCTTGAGGCTGCCTGGGACTGCACAGGCAGAGAGCATCCCAAGCAGTGCTGCATCCACATGGACGGTCACACTCTCAGCATGTGGGGCTTTAACCTCAGGCCATCGAGCTATTTTTGGTGAGGAGAAGTTACAAATGAATGACCCAATGCTTGGCATACTTCAGATCTGCATGAGACACGTTCTGCTTTGGAATGTTTCCTTTCTGAGAGCTCCAAATACAGATGAGTAGTATTTCTTTTGGAGATGGCCTAGTGGATGTCTGCCACACAGGAAATTTCACATATGGGTTATTTCTAACAATCTTGCCATCATTTCATCAGCCATACTAGTAGTTGTAAAGAGGGTATTATCCAAGCCAGTAACTTTTATGGCCATATTAAAGTAACATAAAATTAATTATCTTGATGCAACAGCCTAAACTTGCTTTTTGAACTCTGCAAGTGCACTTTCATAATCTAAAATCTGCCCTGGTGCAGTCATGGAGATGGATGTCAGTAAACCAGATACGGAAGCCTATTGTTTTGTCATTTGTCACCTGCAGTTCACCTCATCCCCTTTTTAATTCTCTTGAGCAAAGCTGCTCTGTGTGGACTTGCTGACGAAATAATTGTAACAAGGAATGTGACATATCCAGCCTTAATAAATAGCAGAGTAGTGATTCACCAGGTGCTGAGTAACAGCCTGTGGATGTATGAAACTTAAGGAGGAAGCATCTTACTGAACAGGCTACTCTTGTGTGATGCTTGGATCTGTACTTGCAAAACACTCCCTGGGTGGAGGGATGACTTTGAGCTAAGAGATGACTTGGTCTGCACACTCTTCCTTCCTGGTGTTCTGTTCAGCCCTGTGCTTTGACTCTTAAGCAAGAATATTCCATTGAAACCCTGAGCTTGAAGTATTTCAGCAAGAACTGGAGTTATGCATTCCAAGTGTGTATTTTACTTTCTGCTGCATTATGTGTTCCCATAAATGGCCAGAGTAGGACAAAGTAGGTTACTTGTGGAGCCTGAAGCAAGCAGTGCTGCTTTTCTGCTATCTTTAGATCTGAAACTTCCCAGTGCTTTGGGCAGAAATAACCCAAGCGAGACTCAGAATCACCTCTTGCTCAAATCTCTAATTCAGGAGATTTTACCCTGCCATTTGTTTGCCTTGCAAAGCATTTCCACCTTTTAGTTACGCTGAAGTTACAATTGACCATTTTCAAGCCAGCTATAAAAGCTAATTATAATTTTAGGAAAGGGGATCCAAGCCCTACTAGAAAATCATGCTGCCTTTCAAACCTTGGTGTTGGCTGCCTGATCAGGTGTTCTTCTCCAGGCTTTAAATCAAACTCTTGTCCTTAGATGTTGCTTAAGCCTGCAGGATATGGGAGTTTCTGAAACAAAAAAAGTTTTTTCCTCCTAGTCCTGTAATTAAAACAGAGCCTCTGTTAAGTTTTTTGGTTGTTTGCAATTTAGTATTTTCTCTTGTTCTGGAACAGATGTAGTTGTCACCTAAATAATTTCAGATCCAGCTTGAGCCCTTCTGGAGCTTGTTCACCAAGTGATTTCCCTCAGACAGCTCTATGTATTTAGAAAAAAAAAAAGTCTTCAGCATCTAATTAAAGCTTAATCTTGCTTTGCTGACTCCCTGCACTTTAAATTCTTCACTGGTCAGTGTGGTCATATGTAGCCACTTTCTTCTTTTTTTAAAGATTCCTTCCCCTGCTCAACTTCACTGTTTGACACAGCAACAAGTATTTCTTAGTAGTAAAACTCATTGAAGTTTCTGTTTAGCCTATCAGCTGTGGACTAAATTAGTGAAACATTATGATGGCTAATGCACTACTGTATAAGTAGTTAATTGTTAAATAACTAAAATGACTTGTTAAATACAATGTGGTTGTCTCAGGGAACTGCAGGGTTACAAAAATAGCTGTCACAGGGGAGTTGCAGTAGTTTTCTGCTGGAATGAGTCTCTCTGGGCTAGAAATCTATTCTAATGTTCCTAGGCCTTGTTGACAAGAGGTAGCAGTGCTGAACCTAAGATCAAAAAGAATTCTGGTTGTTTTCTGTTTCTAAAGTAAAGGGAAATGTCAGTACTAAAATAGCTTTAGTGTTCTCCTGCCTTTTTTCCTCTTTGACCCCCCCCCATCCTGAATAAAAGCAAATTTCTCATGTTCTTATACTCAATTTTTTTTTTCTGTCCCCATCTGCCATCAGTGGAAATAAAAGTAGGTTTTTTTCCTTACCGTTACAATTTTCATCAACAGGCTGAGCCTGTACTCTGACAAATTAATGATTGAATTTGGAAAATAACCTGACAATAATCATCATCTTGGTATTATTTAACTAGATTTTACCATGACAGGCAAGACACTGGGCAGCCCTTTGCATGTACTACTATCCATAGCCTCTTGAAATTGCTTCTCATGGGACTTCTTGCTTGTTGTGAAAAGGTATAGAAAAATCAGTGTCATTCCTCATAGTAACTTTTTAGACTGCCAACCTTCTCCAAGAAGTAGTTTTCTGGAAATTTTGGATAAGCAAGTAGGTGGCTGTGCTCCTAACTCTTATCTCTTCATATACTGTGGAATATCTTCCTTTCATTTTGTCTTTTAAATACTGACAGCTGGTACTGCTCTTCTCCCTGTACCCTGAAATCTGTCTCTGTGTGTTGTTACAGTTCCTGTCCCTAACTGTGAGTGGCTGTCACTGAAAGGATTGAGGGTGGATGGGTGGGTGTAGCCACACAAGGAGAGCTCTCAGTTTCCCTCTAGCAATTCACAGCAGGGTGCTGAAAACGCCAACCTCATGGGTTTTGATCCTGAACTTGATAATCGTTGTGGGTCTCTTCCAACTCACAATATTCTGTGATTCTGTGATTTTAGAAATAGAATGAAGCCAAAATGAAGAGCACCAGGTGGTTCCCTGCTGCCATAGCCAGGGAGTGGCAGATCAACCTCAGCTGATGCTTTAAGGTGCTGCTGAGGAGTTTCCTGACTCCTCCAGTGACTCAAAGAGCTGAGTCAGCAGGAAACTGCAGTAGTAAATTCAGTCTGGAGCCCTGGAACACGGAATTGCAGTGACTCAGAGCAGCAGCTGCTACTGTTGCCTCAGGAGGAGGCCCTGAAGGAGGCTGCTGTCCTGGCCGTGACTAAGGCTGGCTCAGGCTGCCCCATCTGTCCCAGCAGCCTCCAGAAGCTCCAGGAGCTCAGGTAGCCTGAACTGACACACTCAGAGCCACCTCCCTCTGCTGACTTTCCCCTGGCACAACAAGGAAGTAGAACCTGTGCCTTGTAATCCTGGTACAAAGGAGACTGGAGAAGGCCAGGTATTTTCCAAACTACCTCTATAAAAATAAACCTGTAAGGGAAGGCTTCTGTTTTAAGGGCTGGTGAAAATGAGTGTGTAGTCCTAAAGCTGAGGAGTTTGATTCATTACACAGGTATGCATTTGAGATTAGCAGGGCTGTTGGATTTTAACTGCATGTACAAACAAGACTTCAATTTTATCTGAATTCTGAGGTGGTGAACAGAACAGTTTATTCCCTTATAGAATCAGAGGGGTTAAAATGGACATAATAATCATCTCCTGCCATAAGCAGAATCATCTTCCACCAGACCAGCTTGCTCCCAGCTCCATCCAACCTGCTGCTTCAAAACTTTGAGGTGACTAAAATAGGCTCTCTGTTTTCCTAGGAAGTGGGGAATGACAGCAGCAAAGCTTGTTTTTCACTTCTGGAAAGGTTAGCAATTGATGAATCTGATTCAGAACTGTGTTAAAAAACTGCAGCTGAATAAAACAGTTTAAAAATAGTTTGGCTCTTCGAGCATTAATTCCAGTTATATTGCTTAACAGATCTTAACACAAGCACTGTTTTAAATGAATTAGTTTTTAATTCCTCCTACTCCTCCTCTAAGCCTAGTAGTAGGCTTTGTACTCAGATTAAAATTCCTTTTTCTGAACTCCTGGTTGTTACATGGGCTGTTAGGAGCTGTCAGCTGTGCACATCACCTTAAACTGTAACCTGCTGTTAGAGCTGGCCATGTTCTCATCTGCCAAGAGCAATCACAGACTCTGGCTGTGAACAAACTGCAAATTGTGCTATTGGTTAATGAAGAACAGAGTACTAGTTTTTAATATTAAACTATGCAGCATAAACAAGAGACATGTCCAATGTATAAACAGAGTGGTTTTCTGTGCATACCCTGGCTCAAATGGAGTGCTTTAGGAAGCAACAGCAGCCTGATAATGTCTTTCCTTCTTAATGTCTGTTTAGTTGCTGGCCTGTGCATTTTGAAATAAAAGCTAACAGACAGTAAAATGGAAAATTTATTAGTGCAAGTTGGTCAGTTGGTTTCTTCCAACAAGTACACAACAGCATCCCATGCATAATGCATTATAAACAAACCTGGTCTAAGATAAGAAAAGTTGGACTTGTTTTGGAGTAACAATGTGTTACATATTGTCATCATCTGACTCATCTTCCTCTTTCAAAGATTCCTGTTTAAAAAAAGAAAGTGGAATTAAAGAATAGTCCAACAGTTTTTTATAATTCAGCCTACAAGAAACGAAGTGAGTTCTGCTGCAGCTTCTCACCCCTCTCACCATGTCCAAAGCCTTGTAGTCAGCAGGACAGTTCCATCAATAAATACCTTTACTTCTGAAGGAGCAAGACAGCACTTGTGTCAGCTCTGAATTAACAGTTTCTGAGAGCAGGAACTCTCCCTGGGTTACACTGTAGCCTTTCCCAGTAACAGCAGCTCACACTGAGGGGATGTGTGTTGGAGTGATACATTTTCCAGGCATCTCAACAGTTTGTCAAGTGAAGCACTGAGACAACACGGAGGTCACAACTTACCTTGGCGTATTTTTCTGCTTCTTCTCTGATGTCTTTGGGAACAATTTCATGTTTTCCATTGGTTACTGCCAATAAAAAGAGTCTGTCTTAGTTACAACTCACAGTGACCCTGACAGACAGAGTGAATTTAAGAAGAAATGTTTTACTTTAGTTACAAAAAGTTTTAAATTTTAAGAAGTGTTTATAGAAATTATAGAAATGCATTACTTTCTCCAACCCAGCTGAGCTCCAGCTCAAAAGCTTTATCCTTTACTTCATCATGAACTATGTAGATTCTGAAAGGAACAGACAAAGAACAGATTAGAACAGACTGACCAATAGGCTAAATATACTTTGTTCCTGTCATAGATTCCTTCTGTTAAAGCACTCTTATGATTAATAGAAGCTCTCCCTGTGCCTTCTCCCCACCAAACACCATCAGAGAATTTTCCAGGCTTAACTGCTAATCTAACAACACCTTAAATCATCACAGCCAAGATGCAGGTTGAGATGTTCAAGTTGCCCTATCTGGAACAAACAGTAAGATTTAGATACTGCAGAACCAATCACTGCCTGCTTGTGCTGGCTCAGTTATAACTCAGCTTGGAGTGTCCTGCATTTCCCCTGTAAACCTTACTTCAGTTTACACTTAACACGAAATCCCAGCACCCAGTATCTTGTGTCTAATCAGAAGTCTGTACATGAGATTTCCAGTGTGGTGCTTATGGCAAACATGGGAATTTAAACTCCAAGTGGTCTCACAGCATCTACAGTGCCACCCAGAGCAGTAAAATCACTGCTTAGCTGTGGCCTAGAAATGTTACACTGCAATAACAAAACTGATTTGATTTATCCTGGTGTTGAGTCCTGTGGCAGAACATGGAAACAAACTGGAACAATCCCAGGCTGAAACACTCAAAACAGCAGAACTCACAATAACCTGTGGCTACACTGTTTGAGAAGCCTGTATTTTGTCTTTCTTAGTTTGCTTCAGGAAGCTCTAACAGGTCAGAAAAACACCAGCTATTCCTACCCAACATAAAAAACCCTGGAGACTGGGGAGGAAGGCAAGATACCTTCAGCACTACACTAAATACTTCCAGTAGGAGTACTGTGAAACAAATACAAAGACTGGAGTCAAAATTGGTGTCCAGGGAAATGTCTCTGTGATTACAGACCCTCCTGTCTGTTAGCTGAGATGATCTCTGGGCCTTTCTTATGTTTCAACTTCCTTTTGCAACAAAGTGTACCTAATCAGTATTTTAGGTTTGAAAGTTATTCATATCTTTGCTATCTTGCTAAATGCTACTAAGGAGCTGAATTTCAGCTGAAAAACAGAACCCTATCTAGAGCTGCTGCTGAAGTTGAGCTGAAGCAGAACAAGAACAGAAGTATTTTCATTATTAGAAAATATTTTAAAATGTCTAATAATACTGTTATACTGTAGATATTCCTTGAAAGAAATTCTACTTTGCTTCTTTCCCAAGCACTTAAGTCTAAAAAAAAAGACTGGGTCCAAGCACTCAGCATCATTTGTGGGGGGCTTCTCTCTGAAACATCAGGACATTGTTCAGAATACTCTTACTTCAGAAGCAGCAAACCAAGAAGATTTCCTTCATCTGTCACCTGCTTTAAATATTTTAAAACCAGGGATTAGAGTTGGACAGTTTAACACACAACACCCAATTTAAAAGGAACAGCCTCAGTTGGAAACCAAGCAAGCTCACCAGTCTGGATTTTTGCCAAGTTGGAAAAACAAGTTGGAGACTTACATTTTTGCAACTTCTTTAACAACATCACGGCAGGTCATTTCCTTCATCTGTAGGCAAAAACACACAGATGTAAAATTTCTATCAAGAGAATATAAATCTTCCACAGGGCCAGAACAGGAGAGGCTGTACATGTGCCTGATGAGCTCCATGTTCAGCAGTCAAGTAATAAAAAGGCCAGAACCACATTTCTTTTCTACAATGCATCTTTTAGCCTGCTCTGTGCAAGTCAATCTTCCAGGGAAGAATATTACAACTGAAAGATTCTAGGAAAAAAACTATTACTTGGAAATTCCCCAGTTAAAAGCACTCATGAGCTGAAATCTTAGAAGCTCCACTGGTGATGTTGGCATCCTAAAAACCTTTACTTGTTGCTTTCTCTTCAACTGACATAAAATAACCACATGGGAGGGGCACCATATTTGTAATATTTGTTATTCCTTCTAGGCAGCATAGGAATACTTTGGGTCTTACCAACATTTTATGCAAGCAATTTTGGGTTTTAAGTAATGCCCCAAGGGGAGAATATTGTTTAACAAGCAACTGCCTGCCTGAGCAAGGCATCAGCATCTCATTTCATATTTTCTCAGTTGTATCACAGTCTTTTGGCAGCTTCACAGTTAATCAGAACAAAGACAAGAGCAAATTTCCATGACATAATAAACTTAAGTTTTATAGGTCAACTTTTCTGACCTGTGAAGCAGTAATGCGTTCTCCTGTATTTCATTAATGCAATTTACCATCTCTTCCAATTCCCAAAATGTTTTCAAACCCTCAGTATGGAAGGTAGTTGTGAGGCACTGGTGAAGGGATTAAGATGACAAGAGTTCCCATGGAGTGTCAGAGCCCTTTCTGGGATGAAGCCAAGGGCCAGAGAAGAAATGCCCATGCCTGGTTAGACAAATGTGCCATCACAGTCCCATCTGAGTTCCCTGAACAGAGACCTTTGTGACACTCAGTCCAGGACACAAATGTAACTTCTGTCACACAAACATTTCAGTGATGTCTATTGATGCATATGAAGTCAGCAGTCAAACAAGAAACCCTAAAGCTCTACCACTGTCATGCATATTTACAAAGAAGAAAACTGAAGTCAATTTAATTTCTGCCATTATCCTTTTCCCACCCCAGATATGTTAATTCTGCAGATAATGAAAGTAAACAATGTGAACAGTTTTATCCCAAGAGTTAATTATGATCATGTCCATATATCAAAAAGTTATAACAGTATCAGAACTGCAGGAGATCAAAAGATTAAAGCTACAACTTTTCCCACAGCTTTACAGACATAAAATGCAAGAGATGTGATCAGTGCAGGGTTTTCTTCTTGCACCCTCAGCTACACCAGTTTCACACACTGCATCTCCCCAGCCACAGGACTGCTCTGCAGCCCCCTAAGGCAGGTTATAGCCCTGGCTCCCTGCTTGCCTCTTCCACCTGCAGTCATCTCTTCCAACAAATCTTGGCTGGCCATAAGCAGGATCACCCCACAAAACCTTTTGTACTTCTGGTTTTTCCCATCTTAGCTTTGACAAATTCATCTTGTCAAAATGAGCTGTGAGCTGGAACCCTGCCCAGTCCCCAGTGAGCAAAAGGGAACTGGTGAATGGGGCTGGAGTCACCCCACAGAGCTGTGACAGGATCCCACATTACTGGGGACACCCACAAACCCCTAAATAAACACCTGCAGCAGGGCCCTGTGCCACCCCTCTGCTCTGTGCACTGTACTCTACAGCTCTGCTGGGAAGTTGCAGTAATTTACATTATTGACTGCAGAAGATTTGAAAATCCCAGCACTGCACAGAAAATTAGTTATTTGGAGTAGGTTGTGTATTACCCAACACAGCTCTATCTCTTGCCAATGTGCACACGTGGGAATTGAAGTTAAGATTTCCCAGATGCCACAATTCCAGTATAAAGATCAAATAATCATGTAGGCTTCTTACCTTTAATTTGGTACTCAAGCATCTGAACCAGATTCAAAGCTGAGTGAACTGAGTGTGAAACATTCTAATTTTTCTTGTAATTTTTTGGTCATGGTGCTACAGCACAGGCTATTCTAAAAACATAACCATCACATCAACTCTGAACCTTTCCATGAACAGCTGGATCATCCCTCTGCAGGCCAAAATAAGATGCTAACAAAGTATCACATAAAAATTACAGGAGACAGAGCAGGAGGATTTCCATGCTGGCTCCAACTCCAAGGGTATCAAAAATTAAAACACATGAGGAAGATGGGAATCTTTCAGGATTGTAACATAACTTCAATGAGCTAAAGGGACACTTCAATACCTCTTGGTTGTCTTCTCTCCACAGAACAGTTTGTCCTGAACAAGAGCAGCCTTTCTGAACTTGTTAAACAAAAGGATCATCTAAAACCCTTGGGACAAAATAGATACAGCACCCTGCACCGTGTTGCCCTATGGTTTTCATTCAGAATAAAGAACATATTTATACTTTTATATTCACTCACTTACTTGGCTCACTGGCAAATGTACAAGGAAGTATTTCACCCACTTTTCCTGCCTTTTATGTATTTCAGGCACCCAAAAGATAACATGGTAAGTCAGGAATATTTGTCTTGAGACAGCACAACACTGTTACCCCATACCTGAAGTTTTTCTATCTCTGTTTTTGCAGCCTGCCTGGCTTTACCAATGGCACAACCCCAATAACCCTAAAAAAAAAAAGAAAAAAACAATTTGCAAATTGAAATAAATTCTAGACAGCTAAATACAGCTCTTACTGTCACTCAGCACATAACCCCACCCTACTCACAGTGAGAGGCCAAAAAACCTTGGTACTGTTTTCTCTTGGGGCACATCCCCAATTGTTGAATTGTTGTGCCCTATTACTACACCAAGTACCACCTCTGTTGATAGAAAAGTGCTCAGTAATTCCTAGACAGAAACTTAGCAGCTCAAAATGTAATGATTTTTTTAACTGCTATTCCAATAAATGGAAGAATAAACTAAAATTAGTTTCTACAGGATCCAAGCAAACCCCAAGCTAAACCCACCTACTGTGCAAATATATTTGAAGTGTAAGCACATAAAAATTAAGCATTTCTATTTCTTTCAACAGCCATGGTACTGGATATACTGCAAGAAAAATTTAGAGAATCCAACAGTATGAGTGTGTATCATCCTGTGTGTTAACACACAGCTGAAAATGGAGCACTGACAACAATTAACAACAATTCTAATTTGATTTGGTTTGCTGCTGGCAGGCAGTGCCAGAGGAACAGCCCTTCTCACCCAAGTATTTAGAGAAGAGGGTATCACTACAATTCCTGCCTTTTGGGGCAGTGCATGGGAGTTTTCACTGGACACAGTCAGGTGGATGAACTCCCAAATTTCTGAGACAAGCTTTAAACTCATTTCTCAGACTGTACTGCTAAGAAATACACAGTGTTTGTTTAACAAGGACATGCAAATGAGCAGCAGTGTTCACCAGAGATCTTTGCAGGCAAAAGGAGAAAACAACAACAGCTCTTTTGGACCAACACTTGCTATTTTCCCAAATGGGAACTTTTAGGAGGGGAACTGATGCTGAAGTGGAAATATTTTTGACACACTCACGTATGAAACTCCTGATGGATCAATCATGTACAGTTGTGCACCATCATCACTATCATAGGACCCCAACATGAAACTGGAGGAGAAAAGAGAAATTAAAAACTTTCTTTTTACCAACACACACAGAACCACAGAGACTACACCAGCTTGAGTTTCCTACACCCTTCCTGGAGCAAAGCTCCTCCTGTCCTGCTGCACCCCATTGAGCAATTTGCCTCCCAACAGTATCTGCAGGTTGCCAGAAGCATTTTCCTGATCAGTAACCTGGCAGCAGATCACTGCTTATCAATCCCTTTGTACCAGAATCACACAGGAGTTGAATTTGTGTCAGGGCAAGAAGGATGACTGCAGAGGGAAGTTCTGCTTTTACCACCAGCACAGACTGAATGGCACAAACCCTTAAATTCTAAAAACCAGGGACAAACTGACCAGCTCTGTAGAATCCTAGCAGAGTGTTATAATAATCTGAATTCTTCACCTCAGGTGTTAGACACACACAAAACAAAAGGGGAAGGGAATCTTTAGGAAATGAGCTGTGGGTTACGAATTCCAGGTTTCAAAAAAGAACTCAGACACCTGAAGCAGTTCCAGCAACTGTGAACCAAAAGTTATTCATAAATAGAGTGTGTCTGCAGACTCACCTGCACCCAAAAGGCCTGACAGCACTGTACAGGGTGTAGGCATGCACATACATGGCCACTCTGTCTGCAAGATGCTGCGTGGAAAAAGGAAAAGCAAAACATCAGAAATCCTTATTTACAGAAATTAGGAATAAAATTCTCATGTCAAGAACAAAAGCCAAAAACGCTGGGAGCTGCACTGGTCTCTTACCTTCAGGGGGATGTCATAGCCATAGTTAGACCTAAAGTTGGAAGCCTCTTCCCGGGCGATGTCAGCCAAGGACCGGGCATCGGCCAGGAGCCCCGCGACCGCCTGCAGGAGAGTGGCACCAGCACTGGCACAGCTGGCAGGGGCTCAGGTGTCACACTGCCCCTCTGCCCCAGAACAGTCACACTGCCCCTCTGCCAGCCCCAAAACACAGCCACACTGCCCCAAAACACAGCCACGCTGCCCCCAAACACAGCCACGCTGCCCCCAAACACAGCCACGCTGCCCCCAAACACAGCCACGCTGCCCCCAAACACAGCCACGCTGCCCC
>JAHLSL010000007.1:1998285-2010525 GCA_025920805.1 Petroica traversi | reverse complement strand
GAACTCCATGAGCCTCAGGGGTCCCTTCTGACTCAAGACAATCTGTGATTCCATGAAAAGGAAGATGAGGGAATGAGATCAAGCCCCTTCCCTCAGGGAGCAGCTCCTGCTGACACAGCATGGACACGGACAGACCACGAGGGGCTCATCCATGTTCCAAAATCCTCCTCCAGCCCAGCAGGACTCTGCTCTTCAGGAGCTGTTTGCAACTGGCAACACCAATCTCCTGGAATGCCATCCAGTCCAGAATCAGCAACCTCAGAGGAAAATCCTCCAGTTACTGCAGGGTTTGTCTGCCACTCTTTCCTGACAAACCAAGCAGGCTCTGAACCTGTCTGCTGGGAGCACCCACAGACCCCACAGCTGTGCCAGGGGGGGGAAGAACAACAGCCAGGCTGGAAACCCAACCTTTTCTACACCATCACACATTTAGGGTGTGATCTCTGAGGGCTTTCCCAGGCAAGCCATTAAGATTCTTTCCCACCCTTGGATGAAATAAGAATCCTGTTTCTGCCTTAACAGGGGCTCTGCACTTAACCCAGCAGCAATTCTGTCCCTGCCCTGTGAAGCAGCAGCTGCTGAGGCTGCTCAGCGATGCAGAAACCCCTCAGGAGGAGAGGAGAGTGGGCAGAAGGAAGATGAGGTGGCAGAACACGCCAGGAGAGGGCCCAGGGTACGTGCACACAGCAGCACAGAAATACCCCAAAAAGGGAAGGGCTAAGAATATCCTGAATTTCCTCAGCTGCAGTCTGCTGCAGTTCAGAATGACATCATTGCACCACCAGCACCACAGGCTCTGGAGGAGTTTCATCTCCTGACTCCTTCCCACTGAGAAGTGAAGCAGCTCCCAGCTCCTTGGGACTCGTGCTGATGGAAATTCCTCTCTCAGGAAGCTCTGGCTCAGTTCTTACTGAGGTAAAATAGAACCTGCACCCCAAATTATCCAAATTGTGACTGCACATGAGCAGCACAGCTTGGGCTGCATGTTCTGTACACCTGGGGCTGGCCCTCTGCGCCTGGCAACGAGACTGGGTCTGTTTATCCAGCCTGGAACAGCACAGAGATGGTCCCCAAACACCAACCTCATCCCACAATTTAAAAACTGACACCATCTGTTCAGGTAAAGCACAAAGGAAACAAAGACAAAACCATGCAGGAGTTGCTGAAGTGCTGCAGCACATTCCCTGTGTTCAGGTTCACCACAAGAGGATTTCTTTAAATATCTGCTTGATTTGCAGTGTCGTGCTTCAGGCACAGAGCAGGTGGGCAGCAGGGGAAATCTGTCACAAAAAGCACGTTTGTGCCAATAAAAGACTTCACCACCCCCAAAAATTTTGTATTTATCTTCCCAAATTTGAGAGAGAAATTGCTCCTCAGGGTAGGATTTAATCCTCAGTAACCAGCAGATACCAGCAGACACCAGGCAGCCACTGAGTCAAATTTGACCTCACACCTATTTATAATTAATTGAAAATAATTTATAATCTTACATTGCTGGAATCTTGCTTGGAGAACACACATCAGGAGAGGTGTTAGCTCAGCACTATGAGAGAACTACAGGCAGAAAAGTTCTCTGCTGAAACTCTTAAAACAGGGGAAATAATGCCCTAAATAGCCCAAAACCATTTCATCACATGTGATTCAAGGTGGAATATTTTAATACAGAATTTGGCACAGAAGAATTCCCATAGATGTTTCCCTGTAGACTGCTGTTCATTCTTCTCAGCATGCCTAAAATGAAAATATCTTAAACCAAATTCTCTCAGCAATGCCATTTACTATACAGATAAATAATAAACAACTCAGTAGGGAACAGCTCGCGAGGGCACAGAATTTCTCCAGAGAAGACAAAAGAGCAGAGGAGTTGCCAGAGTTAAGTCTGTAAACTATAACTGGACAGGGTTTTAAACAGTGTTAGTGCCTACACCCTGACAACACCCACGTTGTTCATGTTTGATAGTGTTACACACAAATCACTGAACAAAAACCAAACCCCAGTGCACATGATGTAACTGGAATGGGGCAGAATCCTTTTGGGGGCTTATTTCTCAGTGGAAAAAGCCCTTTTCATCAGTGGTGGGGGTGCTTTTCCAACATCAAACATCATTTCCAGAGGGGGGTTGTTGAGGCAGCACCAGTCGGGAATGCGGCCGGTCTGGCTGTAATATTCCTTGGACACAGAGCGGCTCCCAAGGATGTCCTGGAGTGCTCCAAAAATGGCTCCTACATCCAAAAAACCTGCATTAATTCGATGTAGAATTCATCTTTCTACTCCTTCCCATCAAGAATCTCAACTGGGATTTTTTGGCTCTGTCCCAAAATGTAAAGGGATTAATGGATATTGCTGCTTTCCTTTCCAGAAGCACATTTAAGCCCCAAACTGCTTCAATTTATGTCCCTGCAAAGTAACTGGAAACAAGGAATGATCTGCTCTCTGCTGACAGCAAACCTGGCCTGGTTGACCCACTTCTTACAACAAAGTTTTATTTTAAGCACTTCAACCAAACCCCCTTGTGTTCAGGGCAATTTTTCCCCTAAAAAAAGGTGCCCCACAAATTCACACCAGCTGTGAGAAAATTCAGCCCATGGCACCTGATCAGGTAAGAAAAGCATCACAAGATTGATGCACAGAAATTATTCTGGTTTGCTAATCCTAAAAATAAAAGGTTTTATTCACTACAATCCCACTTGGAAGGGCTTTTTTTATTTTTTTCACCTCTACTTCCCAGCTCATCCCATTCTTACCTCCCAGCCAGGCCACGCAGTTGGGTTTGGCAGGGGGAGTGTGAATCCTGAAGGTTTTTGTGGCCAGAGCTTCCTTGTACTTGGGTTTCTCCACCAGGTGCCTGATCTCAGCCATGAGCCTGTGCAGGAACCCTGGCAGCATCGCTGTGCCCCCGATCACCACCAGGTTCTCTGCCAGCTGCTTCCTGGTGTCTATCGGGCACTAAAGCAAACAGGGGACACCAAAAACAACCCCAAATAAGTCCAGCTGCCTGAGCTCAAAGTCTCTTAAAAATTCAGTCCATTTCTACGTCCTCAAATTGCTGTTTTCTCATATTTAGCTGGAAAATAACCAATGTAATGAGAGGAACGCAAGGGAAATGCCTGGAGGTGCAGAGGTGAAGGTTCCAGGCACAGAACTTCTAAAACAATTTGCTTTCATATGGAATTCTAATTGAAATGTTTGTCATATCAGCCAAGTCCATGGTTCTCCAATAAATTGCATCTCAGCAAACTTATTTAAATGGCATCAGTAGCTACAGGGACCCAATTTTAATTAACATACATACACCACCACATAATGAAAATTTCCATTTATAGTGGTATTCTAATGCATTTTTTTTCCTAAATATAATAAGAAGTGAAGCAGTATAAGCAGAAAAAGTATAAGCCAAGAAAAATTTCTGCAATAAATGTAATATACTGCCTGTAATAAAGATGTCCAAATTAATTTTATCCTAGCCCAGGTAAACCTGTGCCCGCAGGACTCCAAGGCTTGAGTCATTTATAACTGCAGGTTCTCTAAGGCTGGAGGCATTCCCTAAACTGTTTCTAATATAAAGATACCTGAACAAGTGAATCCAAGATCAAAGTGGCAACAGATGTCTCTTCATTATCCTGCTCAAACAGGATTTCCACCACGGAGTCTCTGTGGGACATGCAGGAAGTGAGAGTTAATGAGCAGCAAAACCACGCTCTGAGCTGAGCTCAGCTCAGCAGAGCTGGAGATAACCCCAGCCTTCCTGCTGCCAGCACTCTGTCACTCCTGTCACACAGCCCCTGCACCCAGCAGTGCCAGGGGCAGGGGACAATCATGGAATCCTTGGGAAAGACCTTTAGGATCATCACATTCAGCCCTCAACCCAGCATCACCCCTTGTTCATCACTAAACCACATCCCCGAGTGCCACATCCACAAGTGTTTTGAAACACTTCCAGGGATGGTGACTCCACCACTTCCCTGGGCAGCTTTTCCAGTGCTTTACAATCCTTCAGTGAAGACATATTCCAAAACACCCCATCTAAACCTCCACAAGTCAACTTGAGGTGCTTTCCTCCTGTCCTGTCCCTTGTTCCCTGGAAGCAGAGCCCAACCCTCACCTGGCTGCACCCTCCTGTCAGGAGCTGCAGAGTGAGAAGGTTCCTTTTGTCAAGGTAAAAATGCCCTGTTCACACCACTAAACCTGTCCCATTATTAGGAATTGATAATTTCTCTCCCCCCATCCCTCCCATCTCTTTGCTCTCATCTCTTAGAGCTCTGGAGAATCTACCCCCTCTTATGATGGGCTCGCACCCAGCACACAGCTTTCATTTCAGAGGCATCAAAATCCAATTTTATGGAAATTTATGTGCTTTTAGAGTTGAAATAAATATCCTTGGAATGATAAATACTCTGCCATGGCATTTCTCACCTGATGGGGCCAACAACATGGAGGATCTTTTCTCCATCCAAAGGATAATCCACATCTGGAGGTGGTGAGGGACGCTGGGAATGAAAACAGACATCCATTATTATTGCACAGCCCAAAAAGGCTGCAGCCACCCCAAAGGAAGAGCAGGAGGAGCTTCATCCTCCACCCACCTCAGCACTGCCATCAATGTTGAACTTGGCTGCCTGGATTTTCAGCCCCCGTTGGAGATCACTCACAAAGCAAGTGCGGACTGTGCAGAGGAGAGAGGGGCACAGGTGAGGCCTGGCTGGATCCTTTCATCACCCCTAAAAACAGTCTTTTTGCTTAATTTAGAGAAGAACCCACTCTTCAGACCCTTGCTGGTCCAAGACATTATCAAATAAATGCAAAGAGAAGCAGTATCTACACTCCAGCAGAGTTCAGGTGCTCTCTGGACCATGTGTTAAAGGAAGCTGACACTAAAATTCTGTTGGAAATCCTGCCTGTCTTTTCTCAGCCAAACCACACAACATTTTAAGCCAGAGGGATGCTCCTAATGGTGCCTCAAGGTGCCAGGGGCTGTGTCCTGCCTTCACTGCAGGTCTTGAACCACAGCTTCAGACGAGGCATTGCTCATTTCCTAAACACACTCCTACACCATGCAATATTTTCCTCAGTGCAACTCCTCGACACCCCAAGAATTCCAGAGGGTTTTTCTGCTTTCAAACAATGCTGACAGAGCACGGTCTTGTTTTGTATCCCAGCTGCTGCTGTCATTATACACCTATTTATTTTTATTTGGCACAGGTGAGCACATTCCATAAAAACTGCTGTCACAAAGAAACAACCCTTCAACACACAGACAACAATTTCATTCCCAGCCTGCTGTCTCTGGCTCCCAAAGACTGCAGAGAAAACACAACTGGTGAGAAAATGTGTGCAAGTCTAGGAATTAGAAAAGCAGCTTCCATTTCACAAAGCACCAGGTGCATTCATTTTGCGTTTTACTGATGGATTTCTTCTAATTTGACCCAAGGGATACCCACTAGTTACTGTTTTCTAGGAAAAAACACATATTTTTCTATCTGTTGCACATGAAACAATTACACAGGAATTCATTCAAGCTCTGCCCAAAGAAAGACTCAGTTTTTTTCATGTGTAAATGTAGTTCTTATCTCTCTTGCCTGCCTGATTAACACAGCCAAATATATACTTTTATATATACTTCTTTTTTAAAAAAATTGACTTTAAAGCAAAATGAACCTTTCTAGTTCATCTAGAAACTAAACTACACAACAAAGCAATCCTGCTTCTGTGCCCACCTAACAAATACATCTGCAAGTTACTACTCAATAACATAGAGGTTATAGTGAAAGGGGAACTCAACAGCTGCTTTTGGTTTTGCTTTCAAAGGGAAAAACAACACAAGAGGTAATAAATACAGGAACAGATAAGAACAATAAATTCCCAAATGTTAAATATTGCATACTTGCTATTACCACACTCTACTGCACAGTTTCATACACTGGAGTTTCACAAAGCAAACAGAGTTACCTTTTATATCCTCTACTATGTCTTCTGGGACTGAGCCTGAAATAAAAAAATTAAAAAAACTTAGTTTCATTCTTAAATTCTCTTCCTACTTAAAAAAACTTTTGTTCTAAGTTTGAATTACATTTCAGATATTAAACCTCCACTCTGGCAGCAGCTTTCAAAGATTTCCAAAGAAGAAAAGATATTAAGAACAGGAATAAAAGGTTTGCTTAAAACAGGGTGAAAAATTACTACAGAACTTTTATCTCCTTTATTAAAAACTGCTGTGAGAAGAGGCTTATCATTAAAATAATGCACTTGCTAAGTGCCAAGAAAGAATCCATGCAAGCAGGCCAGATGAGATGCAGTGCATCCTGAACCCAGCTGATTCCCTGCTGGGATTAACACCCTCCCCCCAGAGCAGCTCCCAGCACAGTGCCCCATCCCACAGTCCTCACCCATCACGGAGGGAAGGCTCTGTCCCTTGGCCAGTCCTGTATCCACTGTGCACTGCTCCAACAGCTGATATTCCAGCTCCCTGAAACAGGGCAGGAATGTGGGCAAAGACAGCCAGGAGCTCAGGCTGCCTCTCTGGACCACACCCCAGGGACAGCATTCATTCCTTTCACTCACATCCTTCTAAACAGAAACTTCAAAGACCCCACTCCCACAGTTTTTACCACATCAGCAACGGCCAAACAGTTTTAACTCTAAAAATTGGATGATGTTAACATCACCCTATCAGGATCATCATGATCCTAACAGCAAGTTAGGGTTTTAAAGCGGAATTTCTGCTCATGGTCGAAGAGGAACTTTCACAAATAAATCATTTGTAACCTGGAATGGATAACTGTGAACTTACTTGTGGATGGCCTTTCCTCCCAGGGGAAGGGAACCCCAGCAGCTCAGGATTGGAATTCCCTCATAGATCTACAGGAAGATCAGGAAATTCTCCTCTTTTTCATTTTCAGGCTGCTGGAACTAAATGTCTTTTCCCTTCTACAATCCCTTGCATCAGCCACCTTCTCACTACTTTTCTCCAAAGTTAATTTTTAGTCAGTAAAAACCTCATGTTTCACAACAGAAAATGAAAGGATACAGGCAGCACCAAGCTTTCTGCATATCCACAGTCCAGCACCATGGCAGAGTTGATCCCCAGAGTCAGGAGAGACATCAGGTGACTTGGAGCAAACAAAACAGAAGGTACCTACAGGAAAAAACGAAAGGAAAGTTGATAGAAGGGGGGAAAAGAAACAAAAAAGAAACAGAGCACTGACGCCTTCCCTGGAAGGCATTTTAAAAGCAAAACCCAAGCAAGTGTATCTTGAATTATTCCTGTAATAATCTGATGACAAAACACAAAAGGATTCCATATTCTGTGTTCACCTTCTTTGTGGTGCACACCAGGTGCTTCAGCAATGATGGATGTTGGATATAGGCTTGTAAGAAAAGCAAGTTTCTTATTGTTATTGAAAAGAAATGAAAGAAGCTGAAGTGCAGCTACTTGAAAAATTGTAAAAACTTGAAGATGTGAATAAAAGTGCTAGAAAATCCATAAAAGTGTGCCTTGTGACAAACACTGCTGCACCCAAACAGAAGAAGCTGTTTGAAACACTCTCGCTTTACTCCAGCTAAAATTATAAGAGAAGTACTTCCTTCTCCCAGAATTCCATAAATCAAATTTCCAAGAAAGCAGCAGTTCCTTTAACAGAATAGCTTGAAGGGTGAACTAAGTGAGAAATTGCAATAAATCCTGCACTTATAGGAAATTACTGACCCTTAACCCAGAGACACAAGGTAAAATAGTGACCCTGTACTGATAAACCACTTTTATTCTCTGCCACAAATAGAAACAAGAGAGAATTAACCTTCCACCAGTATTAATTGGCTTCTTAACAAGTTACAAAGTCTCTCCATCAAAATCTGAATCTGAAGTCATGAGCCATTTTCAACAAACCATTTTGCATGGGATGTGCTTTAGCTGAGGCATTTATTGCTGTAAAGGAATTAGGGGGAAAAAAAACCTCAAAAAATCCACTCAAATCTTTCAGCAATTTGAAGTAATCAGAAAATTTTACCGATAGTAAGAAAGAATTAGTTTGAGGTTGGTTGGTAAACTGTGTTGTGGAAGGACAGTGAAGAAGTACTGCAGACAAACTGGCTTCACTAATTTTTATAGAAAAACCTGAAACTGTTTTGACTGAATTGAAGCAGCATGGAGTCACCTTCCAAAACATTTTCTGCTATAACCAAGCAAGAATGAGGTTCAGACTTTTCACAGAATCCTGGACTGCTTGGGTTGGAAGGAACCTTAAGGATCATCCAGTTCCACCCCCTGCCATGGGCAGGGAAACCTTTCTCTACCCCAGACTGCTCCAAGCCCCATCCAACCTGGCCTTGGACATTTCCAGGGATGGGGCAGCCACAGGGGGGTTTTCTCCCCACGAATTTTCTTCAAAAGGACTGATTAAGAGAGAGGAACTTTGATTTCAAGTAAGTTCTCTAAATGAGCACAGCCATGTGCTAGGCAGATATTGACTGTGGCAGAAATCATGAGAGTTGCTGACAGAGCACTACCAAGTGTTTAAATATAAATCCTGGCTGCAGGCAGTGCTCAATGGGGATTATTGGATCTGTCTGGGACACTGCAGTGTGAGCTGTGTTATCTGCAGCCAGGGAAGCCTTGCAGGGTCTTGTTAATTGCTGCTGCTTTGTGGCCTCATGAAGAGGCAGAATGGAACAAAAATGGGCTTTAATCCAACTTCCACCCCCTACACCATCATCTGAGTTTTCTTCTTTATGCTTCTCTCGCTCTTTTGCCACCATTTTCATTTTATTTGTCCACACCTGGTACTGACTGTAAGCAAAATTCCTCCTGGCAAGTGCTGTGCTGAGCATGTGGAGCAAATGCACATTTCTGTCCAACACTTACCTCAAAATGCTTGAAAAGGACCCTGGTGAGGGTGTCCCTGAAGTGTGAAGGGCACAGCACTGACTCTATGATCACAACACGCCGGTCCCTGGGATTCACCAGCAGATGCCTAAAGGAGCCAAAACAAAACTGGGAAGTTAAAGCACATATTATGAGATCTATCCCACAGTAATATTCCATTTTCCTCAAAAAAATCCTGAGGATTTGCATTTAGATAGCATTTTCTACAGCACACCCCAAAGTCTTTTTCACAAATCTAAAAACCCCAATGCTTTCCTAAAAGAAAGGCAGGGAACTGAGGCAGGGAAAAAAAATTACAGAGCTTTCAGCCAGAGCCTGTAGTTCTGTATACTCATTATATATTTCTTAATCAATATAGAGTAATACAAAAATAAATCATCAATGGCTTGTACTGTGTCATACAAAAGAATGATGATACAGATGCTCTGATCTCAGTGAAAGAGGATGGAATTGTCCTTGTTTCAATTGCAAAGTGATGGTCCAGGACAGGAGAAGAAAACCCAACCCACAGCAGATTTGAGGCACAGAAAATAAATCCTGGTTTCCCTGTGATGGCTTTTACTGTGTAAAAAATATATTAGAAGCAAATAGAAAAGACCAAGTCCAATTTCATTATTCACTAAGGGTGCTAAAACACAATGAAGAGATGTATTGCTGAGGTAAAAACATTCCACAGGTAAAGATTCCTCCTTCCAAAGCACTGTGGAGAGAGTTCTGCACTGACAGAAGCTTCAGCCCTACCAAAATCAATGCAACTCCTGGGGTAATCAGGCCCTTTAGAAATGCCTCAGCTGAAAGGTGATTTATCAAACATTTCTGCTGCTACAGAGCAACTGATGCAGCAGGACAGGAACTCTGTAGGATAACCTGGATCTCAGCAGCACCAAATTCCTCCTGCACCAACACAGCCAGGCAGCCCCTTAGAAAATTTTATCTCTGTTTTCTTATCTATCAAGGCAGTGTCCATCCCCTGCTCACAGCCCTGGAAGGGCTCAGGGAAGGCCTGGAGAGCTGACAGGTATCTCTCACCTGAAATACAGCATGTGGATGAATTCCTTCAGGTAGGAATACAGCTCTTCTGTATTGATGTTGTACTGAACCACCTTGACAGGCTGGGAAGGGAAAATATCCACAGTCAGCTCAAATGCTGGGCAGTGATAATGTAAATATAAATATAAATATAACTATAAACACAAACATAAATATAAACATAAACATGAATAAAAATATAAATATAAACATAAACACAAATATAAATATAACCACACACCTATATATACACATATTATATATATATATATATAATGTGTATTTAATCTGACATTATATACAAATACTCACTCTTGCCTGCTTTGCTCTTGTTCTTAATACATGTCATAAACTCACCCTATAACTAAATTCCAGAATTAATTAATGCTAATTTTTCATTCAGGCAATCGAGCATTAGTTTTCCAAAGCTGCCACCCTCTACTGAAAGAAAGAAAAGAAGCAAAGCAAAGCAATTTCTCAATAAATGCCCCAAAACACAAGTTCCACGGGGGCTGAGCAGCAATTAACACCTGCACTGGCATCTCCTCACAATCTTTAACAGCTGCAGTTAAGATAATGAAAAATATAATAATATTTCAGAATATTTTATCCAGCCAGTGAAAAACAGCCTGTGATGGACAGAAAAGGCATCTGCAAATTCTTTCTATGCCATTACCCAGCAAACACCATAAAAACAGTTCACCTTTGAGACATCAGGTTTCTTGATTTCACTGGGGATGATGCATCTTGGTCCTGTTTCTCCTGCAAATCCACACCTGAAAGGAAATGTTGAAAACCTGATTATTTGAGGTCACCATTTGTCACCCTGGGCCGAGGAACCATCACAGAGGAATTAATTAGGGATGTTCTGTGGCTGCACAGAGGGGTTTTGCACAGTTTCCTTCTTCCTCAGACGTGCAAGAACCATGGACTGAAGAAAGGAGGTTAAAACCAAAACGAATTCAAGGTTTATTTTAATAATCCCAGTGCGTGACATTTGTTGCACCCCTGTCACTCCCAGAAACTACAAATCTCAGAAGAAAACTCCAGTAGAAAACCATAAAGCTGAAGCACTTCTAATGCAAAAAGTCAATTAACACTTAACTTTGATATTTTGCAACTGTCAAAGTGTTGGATCATTACAGAAAAGAAAAACAAAAATCTTAAAACAGCCATAATTCAGAATTTAATCTTCTCCTTTTGTCTCAAACAGATACTTGTGCAGTCCCAGTTTTCCTTGAACTTTCAGCTAATTTCAGCCTTATTTGGAAAAGGATAAACAGCTCTCATGAAATTCAGCTGCTATTTCTTCCACGAGAATGAAGGCTGGAAACAAACCCTAAGATCCACTATGGAGGAAAAAGCTTTTCCATGAGAGCATTTTACTGGATAAATAATGCCCAGGGAATAAAAGCTCACAAGCACCCCAAACTTGGGAAAAGCTCTTGATTTGCCACATGACATGAATCCACAAAAAGCCACTCGGGGAATCAGTTGTCTCCATCCATCTGTCAAACCCTTCCATTCCCAGGTAACAAAGCTTTTGGCCCACGAGGTGAAATACTAAATAAAAAGTGAGCATTCCTGCTTCAGCACTCGAGCTAAACCTTGCTTTAACCTAAAATTCAAGGCTGAAAACCAAGTTGTTTATTACCACACCACACAGATCAACACAGAAAGGGGGAAACCCCATATAATTATTCTTGGAATTTTGGCTGGGATTGGAAGGGGGCTTAAAAGCCACCTAATTCCAACTCCTACCATGGACAGGGACACCTTCCACTATCCCAGCTTGCTCCAAGCCCTGTCCAACCTGGCCTTGGACACTTCCAGGGATCCAGGAGCAGCCACAGCTTCTCTGGGCACCCTGTGCCAGGGCCTCAAAGCCAAAAATTTTTTCCAACTATCCACCCATCCCTGCCGTCTGGATGTGGGAAGCCATTCCCTGCGTCCTGTCCCTCCATGCCTTGTCCCCAGTCCCTCTCCAGCTCTCCTGGAGCCCCTTTATGCCTGGAAGGGGCTCTGAGCTCTCCCCAGACCTTTCCCTCCTCCAGACATCCCCAAACCCCGCGGTGCGGGGCACTCACTTGGTGAAGGCCTGTCCCAGGTCGATCACCACGGCGGTTTTCTCCCCGCCGCTGCCGAGCCCCTCGTACAGCGGCATCGCGGCCCGGCCTCCTTCCTCCCCTTCTCCTTCCTCCCTTCCTTCCCTTCTTTCTCCTTCTCCCGTTCCCTTTTCCTTCTCCCGTTCCCTTCTCTCCCCTCCCGTTCCACCTCCCCTCAGCCGCCGCTACTCGGGGCCTTCCCGCTCCCCGGCGCGCCGGGCTGCCCC
>JAHLSL010000007.1:1907469-1983931 GCA_025920805.1 Petroica traversi | reverse complement strand
GCCCGCGGGGCAGCGCATCCTCGGCGCGGCTCTTTGTTCCTGGCGAGCTGCCGGTCCCTGCAGCCCCGGGGGATGGGGAAGGGGCAGCGGGGAGAGCGGGGCGTGCCGTCCTGCCGGGGTGGGGGGCTCGGTGGGCTCTCTCCGGAGGGCTTTGCAGGCGGGGTGGGTGTTTCTGGCGGGGGTGGTTTGGGGGTGACCGCCGCTGTCCCTCTGTCCTGCTGCGGGCCTGGGCAAGAGGGATCTCCGGCTTGTTCGCACTTGGTCGCCTGCCGGGTGGGGAAAAGATGCACTTCTGGGGTGTAAAGTCACCTGTAAATATGACTGAGGAGCACGGGGAGATGGAGCTGTGCCCGGCCAGCGGGCGTGCTGGGTTAATGAAGCCTTGAGACAGCCCTAATCCCATTCCCTGGACCGCACGCAGGTTCTGCCCGAGCCAAAAGGGCCTGACGAGGTGCTTTTAATCTGCTCCTAAACCTTCACCCGCGGGGACTCCTGATCCTCCAGCTCTCCCGTGTTGCTCTCAGCGTTAGGTGACGCGCTGGAATTGTGGAGCGTTTCTTGCCGATTGGAATCGGAGTGCGCTCTCTCTCTCTCTGCTCCCAGACAGGCTGGGGAGCAGCGTTTCTGTCCTTGTGCTGCCTGAAAACTGCTGCACCCTTTGGCCTCATTCTTAAACACCCCCCTCCTCCCTATCTTAATCCCTCAGGAATTTGGTAGACCTTAGACTTCTGTGGTGCCGGGGACCTGGCACGGGTCAGAAGCCACGGAGAACTATGCAGCTTTTACTTGCAAATCCAACAGGGATTTCCATAGGTGGTCCGTGAGCTCTTCTGAACAAAGCCAAGCGATCGCTCGCTGGTTGGGGGAGTAATGCCTAAAACATGTCATGTCTGTGGCTCCTCAAAGAACTACTGCTGGAATGCCGAGGCTGGAAACGGAGGTGATGTTTTATGTATTGAAGTGCCTCACTGGGACTGGTGGGAAGCCGGCCCTACAGAATATTAATATCGCATTTGTTTGCTTTTAAGGCGGCATCCTCAAGGGTGTAGGGGAGGATGTGCCCCTCTGATGTTTGCTTGTCTCGACATAATTTTCTCTCCTGACTCTGTGTTGGTGGCTGCCGTAGAGTCGTGTCACCGCTGGGATTTCACTGAGCTGTCGGAGGTGGTGGAACTGGTCGAGGTCTGGTTACCTGAAGTGTGTGCTCTAAGGGCATCAGCTCCCAATTCACTCGGCTGAACTGGGCAAGGACATAAAGCAAGACGAGATGAAGGCATTTCTCTCGGCTTGTGCACAAAAGTAGGAGTTGGAGCTCTGCAGTGTATTATCCACAGCCTTTTGTATTCAGCACAAGTAATGAGGCTTGGTTGGCATTCATTAGCACCCTGCAACAGAGCACTCGATGGCTGGCCGTTGTTTGACTTGGATGTTTTGGCTAAATCTTCACATTAAGAGATTTGCCGCTCTCTTGTCCGGTTCCCTTATCAGTTGTCAGGTGAATTGCGGAGCTGAGCACACCCAGGAGCGTTCGGGCAGCCCGGGCTGACAGCGAGCTTGTGCTGGGAGGTGCGAGAAGCTCTGGTCAGAGGCAAGACAGAGATTTGTCTGGGGCTGACCCCTCCATCTCCTGTGCTCTCAGCTTTATGATGCTTGTGGCCACTTCGATTTGCGAGTGGGAGTGTCCTCCGTGTGTCAGGGATTGTTAGAGCAGAGTTATTAATTCAAGTGAGTTTAAAACTCGATGCTTTTTTTTTTTCTCTTGCTGTTTCAACAATTTGGGTAGAAACGTAGCCATAACTTGCCAAACATAGAAAGTAACAGCTTTTTTTTTTGGGGGGGGGTGGGGATGAAACTCTTAAAAAGCTGTCTGAGGGAGTAGCTGCACAGGGCTGGGACAGAGGGGGAGTTTAATCCTTTGCAGGCTGTGGCCATGAACCACTGGCCCATGCAGGGAGCAGCTATTGAAGGAGAGACATCTGCTCTGCTCTGTGCTGGTCCCCTGCACGCCTGCCCTGCTGGAGTGACCATAACAGGCTGGGGCACCTTCTGAGCTGGCTTTTGTTGGGCCCCCCAAGAGCTGATCTCAAACAAGTCTCCAGAATTCAGAGGGGTTAATGGTTTAATAACTGCTGCGAGTGCTAATTGTGTGGAGCAGGGAAGCAGCCTGGCTCAGAAAGATCCAGCTGAGTCTGAGACTGCTTCAGCTGGTGACCAATTTATATTTATTGTCCCTCAGCTTCCTGACTTCCCCACCGAGGTAGCTGGTTCTTATTCTTGTGGGTAGCTCCTGGAGATGCTGTTTTGGCCCCTATTTTCAGCCTGGCCGGTCCTTTGTGTTATTTTCCAGCCAGCCAGGTGTTAAAAGAAAAGTTATTATTTTCCATGCTAAAGATAAAGCTCCCTGGCTGCCTGCAGTTGCGCTGCCTTTGCGGCTGCAGGAACTGCATCTCCTGGGATTTGTTGTTATTAAGTGCAGGGGAAGTGGCTGGCACTGCCTCTTGCCCTCAGTGTGTGCTTCCTATTGGAAGCAAGGATTAGTTTTCCTCTGAGAGCCTGGCCAGTGCTTGGCAGCTGCCTCCAGGGCTTCAGCTCTGAGGATGCCAGGTGAAATGTGGGGACAAGGAGTTCCTGCGGCATGAAATATTGAGTTACTGCCTTCAGGCTGGGGAGAGAAAAGCTGGGCTTACTACAGAGGAGGAGCTTGGTCAGGGCAGTGTGCTCCAGCCTGGCTGGGGCTGGAGAGCAGCCTGGCTGTAAAAATAGCCAGATGGGAGGATAAATGTTCAACTCAGTGCGGCTGGAGGAGCAAACTGCTCTGCAGCCAGGTGCCTGCAGCTTCTGCATTCAGTGCAAGTGCTACGGCGAGGTGTCAAGCTCTGCTTAAGGAGCTAGCCAGGTCACTGCTGTTCATACACCCTCTAATCCAGCCTCCTCCCAAAGCTAAGTAGATCTTAAGCCCTGGCTAATCTTCTTTGAAGTGTGAACCTGTGCCATTATCCTGCAGCAAGCTCCGTGCCACTATCTCCTGCTTTCGCTGGGTGTGAAGGTCTGGGTTAGCTTGCATCTGGTTGTCGTGGATTTCCTGAGCAAATAACTCTCAGTATGATTTTTGCCCTGTAGAAATGTAGGATTATGGTCAGCAGGGCTTGTCAGGCTGGGGAAAACAATGTGAAGCTGCCCAAAAGTCTCCAGGAACTCTTTTATCAGGATGATACTGAGTGCCCACATTATCCCAGCCAGAAGGGGGAAAGGTTCTAGTAAAGGTGGAGTAAGCTTGTTGGGAGGAGATGAGCATTTCAGTTCTTCTGCTCACCATGTCCTGAGTGTCTTGGACTATTTGAGAGCCTAGAGCTGTAAAGGTACAAATTATCTGTACAGATGTGTATATATACATGTGTATAATGTATATGACTGCAAAAAGTGCTTTTCAAGTGCAGCTGAAGTTCTGTTTATGTTCAAGCATTGCTGAAAGCATTTGTGCCACCTAAAGGCTCCTGGCTTCTTGAGAAGCTGTATTTAGAGCCAGACTACATTTTTAAATAGGAAAAAAAACCCAACTCCTTGATGTTGAGCTAAACATGATTTATATTCTGCTGCCTGGTAAGGCAGATGCATGTAGTTAGGCACTAACAATTTAACTTGCATAATATATTCTTAGTGCTTTTTAATTACAAAAGTGCATAAAGAATTAGCCTGGAAGAGGAGCTTAATTTTTTCAGTTCTCAGCTATTTTTTTGATGGGGGAATAGAGAAAATAGATGAGTGGCTACCCATCCTTCAGAGATGGAAGATGCTAAATATAAAGTGGAAGGTATCTAGGCTGGTGGAGAGCTTTTTGGTGGCTTCTGCCTGTCCCTGAGCACCTGGTGCATGTGTGTGGCCTGTGATGGGGAGTTATTCCAGCAGCTCAAACTGCTGGGACGAGGCTTCAGGGAGAATGGAAAAAGTGACTCAGTGTGCCCTGAAGGCTCAGCCAGATGCTGGAGCCCGCAGTGGTTGACTCTGAGCTGTGTTGCTGCACTCTGTGGGTACCAATGTGAGTAACTCTCCTGTGTGCGCTGTTTGGGTGGGGAAACGAGGAGTGGCAAGTTCAGGGGTTTATCCTGGTGCCCATGAGCAGCAGGACTGCACAGGGTGACCATTGCTTTTCTTTGGAAGGCTGAGGGGTGGTTCTGACAGCCCCAACCTCTTTCCTTAATGATATTTGTTAGTCTTGCATAACAAAAGCAAGAGCAGATCACTTGTGGATGATAAAATCTCACCGCATTCCTTCTCTTCCTGTGGGCAGGGACACCTTCCACTGTCCCAGGTTACGCCAAGCCTCATCCAACCTGTCCTGGAACACTTCCAGGGATGGGGCAGCCACAGCTTCTGTGAGTAACCTGTGCCAGGGCCTCACCACCCTCAGTCAAGCATTTATTCCTAATAACTCCTCTAAACCTACTCTTTGTCAGGTGAAAGCCATTCCTCGGTGCTGTCACTCCATGCCCTTGTCCAAAGTCCCTCTCCAGATCTCTTGGGGCTACTTTAGGCACTGGAAGATGATTCAGTGTGACCCTGGAGCCTTCTCTTCTCCAGTTTCCATCTCATTCAGCCTGTGCCCATAGCAGAGGAGCTCCAGCCCTGTGACCAGCTTGGTGACCCTTCTTTGGACTTATTCAAACAGCTCAAGGTCATTTTCTTGTGGGATGGCCCCAGAGCTGGACACAGAACTGGAGGAACATATGAGGGGAAGCACATGAAGCTGCTGATGGCTGGAGGGCTTGACTGTGCCCCTGACCAGCTGCTGGGGAGAGGAGGAGGAGGAGAACCTCACCAGATCAGTGTGACAGAGGATTGTTTGCTGTGTGTGCAGCACTGGTGTGACCAGCCTTGGGTGGGATGGGCTTCTGCTCTGGAGTGGTGGAGCAAGCCCAGGTCTGAGGGATGTGGCCAGGGAGGTGTCTGGGAGCTGGAGGCAGCAGAGGTAACCAAGGGCTGGCTGGATCACTGCTCATCCAGGCTACAGGTTCAGGGCTCTCATGGGAACTCTCAGCTCTCACAGTGATCCTGGATGTGAAACTGTCTGGAAGTGGCTCCATGGTGCAGTGCAGCAGGGCTGCTGCCTGGGCTGGGGCTTCCTCTGGGGCCAAGGATCTCAGCCAGGATGTGATGCAGCCCTGAAGCCTCCTGGGGTGCCTCTGGTCCTGTGTTGTCCCCCACAGGCCCCCCCTTGGTTTCCTCCAGAACAGGGCAGGCCATGACAAAGATGAGATTTTGTGGCCTTGAAAATGTAATTTTTGGACTTGGTTGAGGTCAAACAGGTTGATCCCCAGCATTACTTGCAGGTCTGATGCCTGCTGGGTGGAGCACAGCACTCTGCTGCTGGGCTGAGAGCTGGGCAAGGTCTGTCCTGGGCTTCAAATTAACATTTGATTTTTGTCTGGCATCTTCAGGTAGGGAAGAACAGTAAAACAGGGGAATTCATTGCTTGGCATGTGCAGGAGGGATCTGCTCACAGCTGGCCATGGACTCAGTCACCCAGTTATTTAAGGCCCTGGCTCCATGGGTGGTTATATGGATCTGTGTAATCTTGGTTCCTTTTCCCTTTCCTAGGCCTTGCACTCTGGATTTGTCAGCCTTTCAGGCTTCTGGGCACACCTCCTCTCAGCCATGAGGAGATCAACAGGATTGAACATCTGTGTGGTCACCTGCAGCATCCTGCTGGTGTCCTCCAGCCTGCCATGCCTTGCTCAGCCCCTGGAGGAGAAGGATGTGACCAAGGACCAGCATGGCCCCTGGGCAGGGAATGGGCTGGAAGATGAAAGGACAGGCACGGTGGACTTGGAAAACAGCCTGGGCCCTTCTGAGCAGACAGCTTCTGAAGAGCCATGTGCAGTGTCAGCGAAGCCATCTGGGACACCCTTAGATGGAGCTTGGACTGCAGAAGGAGAAGCCCTCCCTGCCAGCCCCAGCCCTGCTGTCCCCAGCAGCCAGGGCCTGGGGGGCCACCCCTCTGCTGGGGCACGGCCTGAGGAGGAGCTGGCTCCTACAGAGCCTCAGCTGGATGAGGATGAAGCACTCAAGGCCATGCTGACCACAGCAGTGACCACGCTGAGCCCTCCAGTCCAGGAGGAGTCTGGTGGCCCTGCTGGTGAGGCCACCACCGAGGGTGGTGTGGCAGTGGAGCCCAGCTCTGCCAGCCCCTCAGCAAAGCCCCTTCCTGGCACCACTGAGGAGGAGGATGAGGAAGCAGAGAGCAGCTCCCAGCCCTCAGCTGTGCCCCAGCCCTCAGGGAGCCCCAGCTCTCCCAGCTGGGCAGCAGCCAGTGACCACCCTGTGGTCCCAACTCCCCAGGCTGCAGGTGTGACCTCGGAGCTGGGGACGCTGACACCCCACACAGGGAGCCCTCTGAAATCCCTGGCTCCACCAACATCCCCTGCCAAACATCCTCTGGTGGTGACTGAGGCCTCCCTTCAGCCAGAAGCAGGGACAGGTGTCACACAGCAAGAGCTGCCCACCGCAGCTGGCACTGTCACCATCCCCACCATGGACACTGTGCCACCTGACTGGGATGACACAAAACTGGGTGACATAGGTCAAAGGGGAAGCATGTCTCATGAGGAGGTGACACTGGGGACAACAGAACCATCCCAGGCTGCCCAGGAGGGTGTGGGGGAGGAAGAGGATGCCACAAGAGCTGTGCCCTCCCCGGTGTCCCCTGCACCAGTGCCTGAGCTTGCCAAGGAGAGCAACTGCACAGTGCCAGTGCAAGGGGAGGAGCTGCCTGCAGCTTCCACGGGCAGCAGTGGCACTTTCCACACTGGGAACCTGTCAGATGCAGGCACAGCTGATCTCAGCTCGATGGAAAACATAAGTGCAGTCACAGCAGAGGAGGAGAGGAGCGTCCCTCCGTCACTGCCGGAGGCTGCTGTGGTGACAGATACCCAGCCTGAGCTCCCTCCCACTCTGGAAAGTTCATGGAAAGGTAAAACTTGTCTCTTACAGACACTTGCCTGTCACTGTTGGGTTAGGAGGGATTGGTGAGCTGTGCTTCATTTCTGGGACTTAAAATGAGCTGTACCAGCAGCCTGTGAGCCACTGATATCTTAAATGTCTGTACAAGGGTGCTCAGGTCAAGAGGTCTGGGCAGAGAGCTGCTGGCTCTTGTGACAGAAACTCCTGGTGTTCTCCTCACCCCACAGTGGAGCTGTGGCTGCCCAGTGCTTGTCCCAACTCCTCCCTGCAGCTGGAACTGCCCCTCCTGGGTGGGCTGCCACAGGCTGGTGGTGTCACCTTGCCCTGTGCTTACCTCCAGAGATGACACTTTCAGCCTAATGACAGTGTTCCTACTTAGTGTTTAAAATATAAAGGAAATGCTAAAAAAAAAGGCTGATCAGGTGTTGATCAGGCAATGCCACGTTTCTAGATTGATGAGGACTTTTTAATTGCTGGGCATCTTTATTCTTCCCTCTTTGGCTGCGGATGGCAAAGGATGATTTCCCTTCACTGCATCCAAAAGTCCTAATTTTTGCTGTAAAAGAAAGGAAGCTAATTGCAGGCTGGTGCTGAAACCTGACTGATTAATTTCTAGATTAATTTATAAGCACTTGACTTGTCAGCAGGTTCCCTCTCTGCTGTTTCCCAGATGTTGGGGAAACAATGCTGTCAATAAGACTCGTGCAACAAAAATAAACCCTTCTGCACAGCTGAGGTTTTGGGGGAACTGGGCACTGAAAGCTCCCTGATGACACCTGGCTGGACCTCGTGCTGGCACTGTGGTTGTGGAATTGTTAATGCATGGAGTTATTCCTTTTATATTCCTTCAGATGTGTGTTCTGCTGTGCAGATCTCTGTCCTGACACGTGTTCTTGCTGTAGGTGCCACTCAGGAGGTGACAACAGCTGCCCAGGAGGCTGATGCTGCTCTGTCAGCTGTGACAGAGGTGCCTGGTGCCACCCAGGGCACAGGGGCTGCCAGCTTTCCTCAGGAGAACAGTGGGGAGGACACCCAGATGCTGACAACTCCAGGTGCCACCGAGGTGCTGGTGGCAGCTGGTGCTCCCTCCACAGCGAGTCCTGTGGATGCACAAGGTAGGGTTCTGCTTCAGGGACTCATTTCCACACAAGATGGGGTGGTGATCTGAAATCAGTGGCAGTGCTTGGGCAGTCCAGTCTCACCACAATGTCCTTATTTAAGTGACTTTTTTTGCTACTTCTCCACTCTGCTCCTAACTCTGGGCTGACACTGTTTTTTTGCCCATGCTGTGAGATCCACCGTGCTGGGATTTGCCAGCATATGGATTTTTTTTTGCCCCAAATAACTGGAGCTAGATGTTAAAAACGAAATACCCTAAACCAAACAAGCCCCCTATCTGTCCTTGCTAGCAAGCTGCCTTTAGCTTTAGACGCTTAAACAATTTTTTATTTATGGAGGGAGAGTTTCTTACTTCTGGAACCCACAGATTGCTGATGCTCAGTCCAGAGGATGAAATAGGAGCCAGTGGTGGGGCAAAGACACCCTCCTGCAAGAGCCTGGTGTGGAAGCCTGCACTGATATTCACTTCCACTGAGGGATGGGGGTTGTTCTCAGGCTGATGGAGCTCATACAGAAATGCTTTGAGCTGTCACATTCATGTAGCTGCTGGCTCAGTGTCACCTTGGCAGGTCCATGTGGGGACCTGTCGTCCTGACAGGGGTGTAGCAAGGGCTCCCTCAGCATGAGGCTGACTTTGAGCTGGAGTGTATTTCTGTGGTAGTGGGGGCCATTGTAATTAAAATGCTGCTGGGCAGCTCTTCTGGTGATTCTTACATTGCTGGGCATCAAAAGAAAAAAAGCTGTTTGCATTGTGTCTCTAAATTTAGGGTCCCTTTGTAGGGGGGAGAAGGTTCTGGCAGTTTTCACTAATTTAATTAGCTTCTGGGATTTAATTATAAATTCAACCAACTTTTATCTTTGTAATGAGCTGTTAGATCTGTCACTTGGCTCAGCTCTCAACTGGTGTCTTGGTGCTCTGATATTGCAAGGGTGTGGTGATGAGTGCTCCTCAAAGCAATGGAATTAAAACCTTTAAGGGTTCCCCCTCATTAAGGGGAACCTCCTTTGCTGGCTGCCCTTGAGGAGAAAGTTTCATTACAGCAGAGTCACATCTCAAAGGAAGCAAAGCTTTAGTTTAACTTCCTTTGAGTTAAATTTTCATTAAGCAGTTTCTTGGGTTTAAAAAAAAAATATTGTTGTGCTGAATTGTTGCTGTTTCCTGTCACCTGTAGATCTCACAGATGGGATCCTGGTCACCAGTGAGAAAGCTGTCCCAGCCCCTGCTGGGATGTCTTCTACCCCACCTGGACAGACAGAGGAGCCATCCAGCAGAACTGTGGTGCTGGTAACTCCATCAATGGCCTCCTCTGTCAGGAGAACAGCTCTTCCCTCTGTCAGGAAGATCAGCACGGCTGTGACCTACGGGCTGGAGCGCCTGGAGTCAGAAGGTACCCCTGGGGCTGAGGGACAGGGACCCTCCTGCGGGGAGCCCCAGCTGCCCTGACAGCCCCCACTTGGTCTGTTTGCCTCACACTTGTGTGAATGTGTTCTCAATAAAGTGTTGGACAGCCTGTCCTCTCCCAGAGGCACAGGGAGCAAGCAGTGAGCAGTGTCCTGGAGGATGCCTGAAATTTCAGTGGCTGTGGTGGCAGGGGTGGATGGGTTTCTTCCTGCAATGGCAGTGGCTGTGGTGGCAGGGGTGGGTTTTTTCCTAAAACTTCAGTGGTTGTGGTGGGAGGGGGGGGGTGGGTTTTTACCTGCCATGGCAGGGGTGGCTTTTTCCTGCAATGGCAGGGGCAGTGGTGGCAGGGGTGGGTTTTTTCCTGGCTAGGGAGCAGCAGAGGTGTTGCTGTTGCAGCAGGGTCTGGCTCTGCACACCTGTAATGCTGGTGTGTGCATCCACTGCAGAGCCCTCTGTGCCAGGGCACACCCACCAAGGGGTGCTGAGTTGAAGCAGATCCTGCCTCTGATCTGTCTTTTTTCAGCTCACCCACCATTTTCCTGCAGAGAGCTGTTCCTTGCCCTTTTTCCTGCTTGAGCTCCTCTCTGCTTGCTCATCCATCCGGTTCTGTGCTCCAGTGTCTGGACCACAACCACCTGGATCAGGAATTAATCTTTCCGCCTGTTTTTGCTCCCCTTCCTTCATCTTGACCTTCTCTTGCCTTAGTGTTTTACTGCAAAGGTTGGCAGCTCTCCAGGGGTGGCACTGCCAGATGGTATTTCTCCTCTGAGTAGAGGTGGGGTGCTACAGACAGTGGCTCATCAGCATCTTTTCTCTGCAGGAAGCAATAACTCTCACTCCTGTTAAGTTTAGAGGGCAGCAGAAGCTGGGAGTCCTCCCCACTGCCTGTGCCTGGCTTGCTGCTGGCTTTGAAGCCTTCCCTGAGCTCCCTGGGACTCCAACTGCAGCATTCTCCTCTTGCCAGGATGAGTCTTGGATGCCTCTGGCAAGGCGAGGATGTGGTGCTGACAGGAGAGTGGCAGCAGGGGAAGGAAAGGTCGCGTGTGTAGGGAAAAGCTGATCTTTCAGGCTGGGAAATAAGGTCTCTGCTTAGCAGGAGCAGTGTGATTCAGGAGGCTAAAGTGTTTTATAGCCCTCTGGGATCTCCTTTAGAAGCCTGGGTTTCTGCATGGGGAAGATAAGAGGGATTTCAGTTTCAGCTGAGCATGGTGCTCTCTCTAATGAGACTTTCTGCAAAGGCATTTAAAAAAAAATCTTTTTGCTCCAATACAGCACTGATGCAACTTTCTTGGATTCCTACTGCACTCTGTTTTCTCTGCTCTGGGCTCCTCTAAAGGCAAATGGGGGCTGTAGCTGGGACCAGCTGCCCTCAGTGATGAGGGCTTGGGTGGAAATTTGGGTTTCTTTGCTCTGCAGGTGCCTGTTCTTCAAGGGTTATGGGGGCTCTTTGTGCTGGGTGGGTTTTACAATTTTTGTGGTCTAAATCTCTTCTCTAGACCTTTGTGCAGGGAGCCAGGAGGTTCCCTGGTGCTGGGGGTCACAAATCTGCATCTTGGGAAATGGGACGGTTACAATTATCATTTGGGGAAAGGCTTTCTGCCTGGGGATGGTGCTGCCCCAGTTAAACACAAAAGAAGGTTTTTGAGCTACAACTCTGCTTTCTAACATCCTTTTTTCTGCTTAATGGCAATTGGAGGATATCACATCCACATCCTCGTTGGTGGAGTGGCATTTGGAAGCTTGGCTCCCAAAATTACAATTCCTATTGTTTACTCAGAATACCTTGATTCTGCCAGATCAAAGATGTTTGGGGGTGCTTTCCTTTCAAGCTACAAAGAACTGCAGCCCAGGACAGTCAGGTTTTTGGGGGCTGCTGTTGAAGGCACATGATTGGGTCCCCAATGAGGGATCCTGGCCCTTTGGGGAGAGGCTGTGCCTGGCTCACTGCTGGCAGAAGTGCAAGGAGCTGAGTGAGCTCTGCTGCCTTCAGTGGGGTCCTGCTGACTGGCCTCACTGAAGGCCTGGCTCATCATTAAATACAAACCCCTGCTGCTCAGCTCTCTCTGTTTCTTGGGGACCATCTGTGCCAAGCTGCCTGTGGTTAATTGCATCTGTATATTCACCTGCCTGGCTGGGATGCAAAACTGGTTTAAAAATCAAATTGCACGGGCAAAATGAAAATATGTCTGGATGAGTTTGTCCTCCTCTCTGGTGGACTCTGGAGAGATGGGCTGGGTGACAAATGCCCTCCTGCCTTGACTCTGGTGAGACTGGTTCTCCTTGCCCTTCCTCTCAGAGAAATCCTATAAAGGGATTATAGGATATGGGGACAGGACACAGCAGAGGATAAGGCTGTCTGGGGGGATTGATTGTGTTTTGTCTCTGTGCTGGGATTTGGATGTCTCTCTAGTGAGCTGAGCAGCTCTCTCTGCAGGGCTTCCAGGTACAAAGAGCTGCTGGTCCAGCTGGCTTACTCAGGACCACTGTGTGAGCCCCCCCAAAACCCTTCAAAAGGTGCCTCTTTGGAAAGAAACCACATTCCTGTCCCACTCACTTCCTGTGCTGTAACATCTGCTGTGGTAGGTGCTGGCAGAGGTGGCTGCACACCCCAGAGTTCCAAAGTTTGGCAGGTGGGACTTGCTGAAGTGGCAGGACATGTGCCACACTCCTTCTTCTGCAAAATCCTTGCAGTTTCCAGCTGGAACCTGCTGGACAGAGCCCACCAGGCTCTGGTCCTGCTGCTGTGGGTGAGGGCGAGTCTGTCCTGGTTTGGTTCTCTTGAGTGCCACCACCCTGCCTGGGCAGCAGAGAATCCTGGAATCACAGAAAGGGTTGGGTTGAAAGAGACCTCAAAGATCATCTTGTTCCAAACCTCTGCCGTATCAGGGACACTTTCCACTATCACAGGTTGCTCCAAGCCCCATCCAACCTGGCCTTGGCCACTTCCAGGGATGGAACATCCACAGCTTCTCTGCCAGGGCCTCCCCACCCTCCCAGGGGTGAATTCCTTCTTGCAGCCCCATCTCCCTGCAGGGAGGGAGCTGCTCACACAGTGCAGGGGTCAGGGGGGCTGTGGAGGGTGCTCAGAGCTTTGGGGAAAGCAGGAGCTGCTGTGCCTGTGTGTGGTGTCAGGAGCAGCCGATAGCTCTGAAAATGGGTGACTTAACATCAGTTCCTCCAGAGGAGGAGGCCTCAAACCAAGTAGCTCTGGAGTGTGGAGTGTTCCCAGTTAATTAGGATGGCTCTCAGCTGGCAGAATTTGGCGTTTTGTGTGCATTTGTAGCCTGCTGTGAACTATTTTGTGTATCAGAAAACAGCTTAGGTTGGAAAAGACTTTCAGGATCGAGTTCAACCTTTGACCAAACCCCTCTGTGTCAAACAGACCATGTCCAGTCTTCCCTTAAACACCTCCAGCCATGGTGACTGCACCACATTCCTGGGCAGCCCCTGGCAATGTTTAATCACCCTGTGAAGAAATTCCTCCTGAATACTTCAGAACTTGTAGCCATTTACATAAATTTATAAAAGATCCTTCAACTCCCCATTTTTCTTCTGAGCTGTGTCACAGTAGATGGAACAATTTTTTTTTTTTTTTGGATGAGAAGGGTATTTTTCCCAGAAATTAAGGCCCTGAAGGGGATTGTTGTTTGGACCTTGACTGTATGGGTTAAGATCTGCCTCATTAAATCTCTACAACCCTGTTAAAAATTTAAATTTGGATGCAGAGGTGTAAATAAAACAGGCACTTAACCCAGCATGGTTAACTAGCCTGATATTATCATTCCCACCAGCTCTTTGGATATCAACTCAATTGGCAAAGAACAGAAGACTTAAAACAAAGCACATGCAGAATGAATTATTAAATAGTTTTGGTACACACTTTTCTCTTGCTCCTTGTTTAATGCTGCCACTGAAATGGGAGCTGCTCTGTGTTGACCTCTATCTTCTTCTCAGTAGGTGGTGGCTCATCCCTCATTCTCTGTTGTAGCAGAAAACGGTAAAAAAAGTGACAATTTTTTGTATCAAACCCAACTTTTTTTTTTTCTCTCTCTTATGAAAGTGTTTGATACAGACATCCACAGCTTTCCTGTACAGCCTCAGCCAGGGCTTTGTATTCCACTCATGGGCAAGGATTCCTTCCTAATCTCCCATCTAACTCTGCCCTCTGTCAGGCTGAAGCCACTCCTGTCATGCACTGATCCAAAATCCCTCTCCAGCTCTCTTGGCTCCCCTCAAGGTCCTGGAAGGGTCTCTAAGGACTCCCTGGAGCCTTCCCTTCTCCAGGCTGAGCACCCCCAGCTCTTTGTGATGTTCTGGCACTTTTCTGCCTCCAGCAGGTTGGGTGGCATTTCTTAGTCTGACCCACCTTGGTCCCTGTTCTGGCCAGGCTTTGTTTGAGTTTTTAACTGCATTGGGCTTTTCATTTGTCCAAAAAATTAGAGTTCACTTAAATATCACTTTAATGTTGTAGCTTTCCCATGCTTATCTCCGAGCTTGAACAAAAAAACAACAGCAAAACCCCCACAGTTGTTATTATTGAGAGGTAATTGGGCCGTGTGAGTGAAAGTTTTTAATGAGTTTGTGTTTGTTTTAATTTGAGGATTAAGCAGTTCACCCTCGTGGCTCAGGGGAGGTGGGTTCAGATAAGCAGGGATGTAAAGCTCTGCAAGGAACATTTTCTGCTGGAGCTGCTCATGGCTGGGGTGGGAGAGTGCTGCTCATGGGGCTTTTTGTGGGGGGGCTTTGCTCAGTGGGACCAGGGATGCTGCAGGAGGGGTGAAGGACTTGGGGGGAAGCAGGAGCTCAGGTTAGAAATGAGCTGGACTCAGTCGTGCTCCCTTTGGCTCCTGACAGGACTTAAGTTAAAACTTTGGTACCCTGGAGACCTTTGCCCTTAATAGACCTGCTCCCAATCTACTTCATCTGTGATGGTCCATGCTGGGTTTGTCTAGAAAATATGAAATTAAATATTTCCTGAACTATTGGGCTGTTGGTTGCTGTTTCCAGGCAGTGTGGATTGAATGCTTCTGGAAAAAAACATCAACAGCCTTTTCCAGTGAAAATGGAATTAATGTCTCTGCTGGGGCTGGTAGTTTGTTTTGTTTGGGTTTTTTTTTTCCTTTGTGGTTTTTTTTTTTTTTGGTTTGGGGTTTCTTTGTTTGGGGGCTTTTTGTTGTTTGAAAAAAAAATCCTATGCCCACAGCCCTTTTTCTGGGGAAGGCATTTTGTTAGGAGATGTCGTAAACTTTTTATCTGCCTTCATCTGTCTTGTTCTGCCCTGTCTACTCACAGGTCATGGTCATTAAATTTGGGCTGATTTGACTGCCCTCACTTGATAAATCACCTCTTTCTTGTCTTGATTTTTGTCCTGGTTGGTTCAACACCTGTGGACCCAGGGGCAGAAGAGCTGCTCTGCAGCAGGCCAGGGAGCAAGCTTGTTATAGTCCATGCAGTGTTCTGCAGCATTTTGGGGTTTATTTCTCTTTTTTTAAAAGTTGTGTCGCTAAACTCACTCTGTAGCCTGGCTCAGTGTGAGAGCAATTTCAAGGTGAATGCTGCTGGAGATACAGTTTGTTTGTGTTTTAGGAAGAAAATCTTGGATTTGAACAAGAGAAATCAACCTGAAGTTCCACCAGGGAAAGTTTAGATTGGGATTTAGAGCAAAATTTAATCACTGAAAGGGTGGTCAGGTTCTGGCACAGGCTGCCCAGGGCAGTGGTGGAATCATTAGCCCTGGAGGGGTTTCAGAGGTGTGGATGTGGCACTTGGGGAATGGCTTAGGGGTGGGATTGGCAGTGCTGGAGGAATGGTTGGATTTGATGATTTTCAAACCTTAATGATTCTGTGCTGTGAAAATTTCTCTTCTCCTGAACCTCCTCTTGGTAGGATTACATTACCCTGCTTTCTGTGGTAGGATCTGACCCAACAGGTGCATCCTTCCCTGTTCCTGTGCAATTCCCCAGATGCTGGAACTTCCCAGGAGATTGATTTTTTTTTTTTTTTTTTTTTTTTTTTTTTTTTTTTTTCCAGAGCAGAGCCTTTAAGGCAGCACCACAAGGGTGGCTTTGCAGAGAGGGTGACTGGGCTGAGCAGAACTCAGCCCGGGGGGTTTTACCCTGGTGTTTGGCAGAGTTTCTGTGCCTGGCTGTGTTTCCCCACCAGGGCACAGCTCTTTGCCCAGGAGCAGTGCTTGGTGAGATCCTGTCCACCTTCCCCCCAGCTCTCTCCTTCTGGGCTGTCACAGGCTCTTGGCAGCATTTTGGAGCTCTGGGATGGTGACATTGTGACTGATCACATGCAGGCAATGCATTAATAATGGAAGAGTTGCCCTAGAAAGGCCTCCCTGCCTTGACAGTCAGCTGTGATCACAAAAAATAGTGCAGAAAGTGAAGCTCAGTGAGAGAAAACATTTGGCAGAGGCTTCTTAGTGCTCTCCCTTGATCTGGCAAGAGATTGGAGCCACAGACACCCACATCCCTAATCCTGTTGTTGTTTGCACAGCATTATTTACATATTTACATGTTATTAGCACACAGGGGTGACCTTACAGCAGTGAACACCACATAAAATCACAGCTTAAACTGTCGTGGATCACAGCAATCCTCTCTGATATCACTTAAACATCTTCATCCACTGAGTTTGGTGTGAGGGAGGCTGGGAAGGGAAAGGACAGAAATTCCAACTCCAGGTTTTGCCCTGCAACTTCCTTTTGAGTTTGTTTTATCTTTTTTTTTTTTTGTTGCACTTTGAATTCGGTTTGTGAGTGAATCTGTCACCTTCTGCTGAGAGCCTCTTGCTGCTCAGGGCACAAGAAGATATTTCCCAACCTGACCAATGATGGTTTCCTGGCTCTCCTGAGGACTCCAAATGTTTGCAAACATTAATGGGAAATACCTAAATATAGAAAAACCTTCTTCAGTGGAGGTTTCTCCAGCTGAGAACCTGGTGCAGCTCCATGGCCCTCAGCAAGGTTATGACCACATTGGCTTCAGCTTCTTTCAAGCCATCACACCCCAAAAATTGAGTCTGAGCATTTTACCCAATTCAGCTTCCACAGGTTCTGGGTTCCTGCTGGGCCAGGGAAATGCCTCCCAAGGGAGGTGTGAGGTGATCTCATTTCTCCTGCCTAAGCCACAGAAGTCATCATGGATGTGCAGTTTTGTGGTGAAAAAACCTCATTTTTGGAGCAAGCACAAGGTGGTTTTGCCCTCCTTGAGGCAGCAAATCCCATCCCATGGATCTCACCAGTGTCACTACTGGATTTATTCAGAGTCCTGTGATAAATCCCAGTGGTGGCTGTTTCTATTAATAAAGCTGGCACCCCCCAAAAAAACTCTGCTAAAACTGTGTTATTTTATCTCAGCCTTGTTTCCTTGGGGCTCCTCTATACCTTCCCCAAGCCTGAAATTTGGAAAAACCTGTTGCAAGGTTGTCAAGTCCTTCAAAATGAGAATATTTGACGTGTGAACTGGGAATCTCATTTTCCTTGGGGATTCCTGCTGCCTGCATCTTTCTTGTGTTAGTCCATTGTCACAGCAGGGAGGTGTTGAACTTCTTGGAGTTTTTTGTTTTTGTCTCAGTGAAGGCAAAGCAGAGGCTCCTTTAGTGAATACAGAGAATTATTTAGTCTGTCAGAGAGTGGCAGAAATGTTCCAGGCCAGGCTGGATGGAGCTTGGAGCAACCTGGGCTGCTGGAAAGTGTCCCTGCCCAGGATGGGGAGTTGGAACAAGTTGGCTTTAAGGTCTTTCCTAACCCAAACCTTTCCATGATTCTGTGAAAGCACAAACACTGTTTGGGCTGTGTGTCCTGGTGTCACTGGGAAAGGAGAGAGGAGTCTCTCCCTCCTGGCTGGATCCACGTGGCCCATCATGGGTTTGGTGCACACAAACAAAATCACAAGGACAAGAAGAAAGAGCCTCAAGCTGCACCAAGGGAGGTTTAGATTGGATATTATGAAAAATGTCTTTACCAAAAGGATGGTCAGGCCCCATCCCTGGAGAGATTTAAAAGCTGTGTGGGTGTGGCACTTGGGGATGGGGTTTAGAACTGGATTAACAGCTGGGCTCCCTAATCTTAGAGGCCTTTTCCTACCTAAACCACTCCATGATACCCAGCACGGTGAGCTGTACATGCACATGGAACTCTGGATTACTTCTGAATCTGCTGGGCTTTGCACTTTCACTCCCTGCTACATTCAGCCTTTCCCAATAGTTTTCTTTCAAGCTGCTGCTGAGGCCCTTTTGAAAGCCTAAAAATGCCAATTTAGGAGGGTTAAACGTGACTCCTGTAAAAGGCTTTTGCCTGAAGCACAAACCTCCAGCTTGAGAGTCAGCTGTGTGATGCTCACTTCCATTTCCCAAGCCTTATGCACAGCCTGCCCACGGCTGCCTGTCGTGCCTCTGCTGCTGAAATCCCACACTTGTGAAGTTTGTGGGGTTTTTTTTGGGTTTTCTTTTTCGGAAGTGCAGCTTCCTCCTTGTGACCACCAAGTGGTGCTCTGCGCTGCTCCTTGCAGCCAGCCAAGCTGCTGGCATTTCGGGATGGGGGTTCAAAAGCTGTTTTTGGATGCAGGAATGAAGCAGAGAGGAGAAGGGAACAAGCTGAGAGCCTTTTCCTTTCCCCTGGCAGCGGCTGGTGCTGCAAGGATCTCATTATTCTCAGCTTTCTGCTGCGGCTGCGTGGTGATTGATGGAGCCTGGTGATGATCAGATGTGATAAGTGGTCTCAGCACTTTCAATTTGGGTGTTCAGCTCGGCTGCCTGTGAGGCTTTGGAGACAGGGAGATGGCTATCTGGGCTTCAGCACTCGATCCTGGCAGGTGTGTGGCATTTGGGCTGCTAAAAATCACAAGAAGCTTCTAAAACCCTTGTCCCAGAGTAGTTTTTCAGAGATTAAAACCCGATTCCTGTTTGCTCTTGGCTGGTTTTATCACTCAGTCTAGGGACAAGCTCTGTTCACGTTCCTCTTCTCTGGAGTTCTGGCTGTTCAGGGTCTCTGCTGTTAAATTTTGGGGATTTTTGATAGCTCCGTGTTGCTCTCAGCAGAGGGAAAAGACCTACATTGACTTGTCTTTGCAGGCTTCCTGTGAGCACTCTCCAGGTGCCACTCTCAGCTTTACAGCTGTGTGTTTTGCATGAAAACGTGCACTTTGAGAGGGAAAATCCTGGTGTTGATTCTGAATGATGGGCACATTATAATACAGAAATTGCCTGTAAAATGCAGCAGGGGTTTTAAGGGGCTAACTGCACATCCCTGTGAGCTCCATTAGGTGCTCTGTGTGCTGTCACTGTGGCAGGAATGATCTTTCCAGGTACCAAAAGCAGGATGATGCAGCTGAATCTCAACAGCAGCTCATTTGTATGGAGCGCAGGGCTACGGACTGAAAGGCAGGGGCTGGAATTGTCTTGTCTGGTGAGCTGAGGAAAACGTGCAGTGTTTGGAAGCAAAGCCTTGAATTACAAGGGAAAGAGATGCCCTGGACCAGCACAATCAGTGGGTTTATAACATGAACTAATTTCTCATGTTTTCATTTTATATTAATTTTAATCTGTGAAGGGCAAGGGAGGAGCCCACCCTACCCCATTTAATCCAGGCTGGATTGCCACCAACCTGTATGAGGTACAACTCCAAACAAAGGGACATCTGCATAAGAAAAGGGGATTTGGCTGGATTGTTATTTTTAAATGCCTGGATGCAGGGTGATGGGCTCTCCCTGACTACATCAGGAGGGAATTTTTCTACAGGGCTGAGCAGAGTTGGTGTGAATTAGATAAAGGTGCATAAATACTATGTTTTTATTCTCAGCTTTGAAAAACTAACTGTGAGAAATTCAAAGCATGCCATTGTTCCAGACATTATCTGTCCCTGGTGGGTGGCTCCATTTGTAGTTATTAAATAGCAAATTCTGGCATTGGATGTCCCTGGGACTTTGGTAACTTTAACTTGGGAAGAAAACTGTGGGAAGGCTGGCTCTGTCATTGCCCTGCTCTGGTCTTCCTTCAGCACCTGCAGCCAGATGTGGTTGGAAATAGGATGTGGACAGAAGAAAACCTTTGGTTTGATCCAGTGCAGTGGTTCCTGCGTTGCCATTTTAGATTCCAGTGATGAAATACGGCTTAAATTTTATTTTCCCATATGTTAGCAGTACAGACAGTTTTGGAATAAATGGGTATCTGCTGTAGCGGAGAATTCATGGAATCACAGAATGGTTTTGGTTGAGAGGGACCTTAAAGATCACCTTGTTTCAGTCCCTCAGCTCCAAATGAGCCCCTGTGGGTTTCTCTCCTGTTAGAGAACAGGCAGAGGTTTGTTCAGCTGCTCTGCCTTTGGAGGAGCTCAGTTGGTGCTCACCTTGAGAGATCTGTGAACCTTTTGCTTAGTGGGATATTTCCTGATGATTCTTTTCTGTCTCCCTGGCCAGAGGGTGAGGAAGAAGAAGAGGATGAAGAGGAGGAGGAGGAAGAAGAAGAGGAGGAAGAGGAAGACGAGGAGGACAAAGACATGGACCTGATGGATGAAAGCATGGAGGGTGACACGGAGCTGCCAGGCTTCACACTGCCAGGAGACACCTCCCAGGAGCCCCTGGCTGGCCTGGACAACCCTGTGGCCCAGCTGGCTGGGGTTTCCTACCAGGTTCCTGACACCATCGAGTGGGAGCAGCAGAACCAGGGGCTGGGTAAGAGAAAAGCCCCTTCTTTGCCCCTCTCACCTTCTCTTCACTCTGCATGAGACAGTCCCTTGTGCCAGGGTTGACTCTCAAGCTGAACATAGTTGTAGTTTTTGCTTAGTGTTGTCTTGCTCCAGTGGTGGACAAAAAAACCAAAAACTGCTCAAGTGAGATTCCTGGGGAAATTTCATTTTGCTTTGCCCAGGATGGGTTGGTGCAGGGATTTTTGTCCTTTTGGGACAATGTGAGTTGGGTATTTGCTCATCAGCCCATTTGCTTCTTCAGCAGCATTTGTCTAAGTTCCACTTTTCTGGCATTTTAAGAGGTGCATGGTCCAGCCATGGCAGAGTGAAGACAAACCTGCAAAGCCTCTAAAAAGCTTTATGCAATTTATTCCTGCTGTCATATAGACCCCGTGTTTAATGACTGGACTTATTTCCTCCAGCTAAGAATCAGTGTTTAAATGTGTGCAGTCCATGTGATGCAGGTCAAAGCTGATGTGGGACAAGGGAGATCTTAGAAAGGAATTTGTCTAGCTTGGCAAAAGGCTCTGGAATAATTTCCCAGCACACTCAATTCCCAAGCCCCATCAAAGGCAGTGGGAAGCTTTGAGGTGAATTTGTGGGAGCTGAACTACATCTAGACAGAAGATCTTTGTGTTAGAATTAGCTGTTCTGAGGAGCTCGTAAAAAACCCCAACAAACTCTCGTATATGTTGTGTATCATGTACATCTCTGTGAGATTTATCCCTTCCCCTGCATGGGTAATTCTGATTTAACCTGGTGCTTCTCCTGTGTGATGCTGCTTCCAGCCTGCTTTAGTGATGTTGGCTTCCTTAATTGAATCAAAGATTGTGTTTCCAGAGCAGTGTGAGATTTCCAGAGCTGTGTGGGAGGCTTGGCCTCTGAGGAGAGATGGAGTTTGCAGCAGGACTGATCCCTGTCACACTAAATCCTGCTGCAAAATCAAAATCACCCTGTTGGGTGCCAGGCCTGTTTCACATGTCCTGTTATCCCACCAGGCTGCACAGGAGCTGTGTGAGGGGGACAGTTCTGAGCCTTTAGGGGTTTCTGGCTGTCCTTGGCAAGCTGGGTGTGTGGTGCTGTTGTACATGGCAGTGTTTGGGGTTACAGGGGAGGTTGTTCTGCATCAGGCACAGCTCAGTTTGGGGTTTATGCAGGTCTGGAGTCACAGCTGCATTTCCAGGCTCAGGGTGGGAGGTGCCTGTCTGGTACAGGAGGCAGGAGATAAAGCAGTGACCAGGGGCTGGTGCTGTTCCTCAGACCATGGAAAGGCCATCCTGCCAAAGATTTCAGACAAGGAACAAACAGGTTACATGGCAAAAGGCAGGATTCTTCTCCCTAACTTAGGTTTTATTGACTTTAATTCAAAGTTCATTCACAGGAGCCCCTGTGAAGCCTGAGTTGGGTCAGCACAGAGTGGGCAGATGTGGATTTTGGTGTTCTCTGGAAGTCACCAGATCCAAGTGGTTTGGAATGCCCTTTGTTCTTGGGCTGCTGCAGTCAGTGCAAACATCCCAGAGGGAGAGGATGAGGCTGTGGCTGAGCTGAGTTCAGTTTTAGGATGGGACTTCAGTGCTGTGCTGGCAAAAAAAAGAGGGCCCACAGTGGGATCAGCCTCTGGTTCTGAGTCACCCCTCTCATTCCAGCAGGCACACACAATTGTAAAGAGCCATTTATTCTTTTCCTACCTGGGTGACCTCAGTGGCTCTTTGACACTGCCTCCTTCCCCATCTGCAGAGTGCTGGTGCTCAGCAGTGCTCCTGAGAGAAAGGGAAATTATTTCTGTTGTAGAGGCACAAAGAAAGTGGAACTGGATTGGGAGATTGGAGCTAAATGATCTTTAAAATCCCTTTCAACTGAAGGCATTCCATGATTCTGTGGAAACCAAGGACTTGCACGAGCTGACACTGATAACCTCAGGCCATGGAAGGGGCTGAATCCAGGGGAGGAGAGGGCTGATTTCCTGGGAGTGAGTGGGAACAGGAGATGCCTCTGCAGGAGTGAAGCCCTTCCCCTCTCCAGTTTGTGCCAGGTGGGAATTTCTGCCTTGGTTCCCAGCTCTGGATTCGTGGGCACACATCAGGCCACCTCTGTGTCCTCACCTGGTCCTGGCTGTGTGATTCTTCTGTTTGGGAGAACAGGAAATGTGGGAAAAGCAGAGCTTGTGTCAGCAGGAGGTGGCTTCTCAAGGACAGAGGAAATCCTCAAAACCTGGCAGGAAGCTGGGAGAGCTGCTCCCCTTGTCCTGCTGGAGCACCTGGAGAGAACCAGGCTCCCTGTAAAAGACTTGCAAAGCTTTAGATCTGCTGGATGGGTGCTTGGGCTATTTTTCTTTGAAACCCTTTTTCTCTAGGTGATTTTCATCAGGGGATGACTTTGTAACTGCTGGACATCCCCAGAGGAGCTCTGTGTGTCCCTTCCTTCCCTAAACAGTGCTGAGATTTGAGGAATTTCCCTTAATGTGTAAATTAAGCAGGATTTGGAAGGGGAATTTGTTCTGTTCAGCCTGGGATAAGGCATTGGAAAGGGGGGCCTGAAGGAAGGTGACAGAACCCAACAGAGCCCAGGGTGAAGAGACAACATCAAGCACCAAGCTCTTACAGTTGGCATTTTCCATTTTTAAAATACTTTCACTCATATTTTCCTCCTGGGGCAGTGCATTTGTCCTCCAGCCTTCAGGATTTTGACATTTAACACTAAAATCTACAGTGCAGAAGTGCTGGAGTGGCTGCTCTCAGGTGGGTTATTATGGAGTTTCCTTGCTCTGATGGCTGACATGCTGCAAATCCCCAGAGAACAAGGAACTTGATCCACAAAACAGCTTGGCAGGGCAAGAGACAGCTTGGATTTTTGTAGTGGTCAGTGAGAAGGCACTGGAGGAACAGAATCATTAAAATTGTCAGTTCTGGGCAGTCAGATGGTCCTGCATTAACTCCAGCTGAGCAAAAGCCATTTATAAGCACCAGTAACAGGACTGACAGTTTTACAGCCCATTGACTGCCTCTCTAACCAGCAATATTTAGACAAAGAGTAAAGCAGAAAATGAGAAAATCTCTGCCTTTATGAAACAGAATTTGACCCTCCAAAAGCCATCCTGGCAGCCTGCAGCTCTGGGGAAGTGAGGTCTGAACATGATTTGGGATCTGGGTTGGTGTCCTGTTCAAGGGCTTTAAGAGGTTGCCAATGACAGAGCAGCACTTTGGGACCTCTCTGCATTCTGTGTGAGGTGACTTTGGCATCTCTGTAGTTGTTTCTTGATTTGTTTATAGTGTGGTGTGTGGTAGCAAACACTGAGAGCATCAGAGGGGGCAGGAAGACAAGCTGTGTAACTTGAATTTTCAGGGAATAAATAAAATGACCTGATTTTCCTCGGCTCCCTCTTTTGTGATGCATTATGAGAACTGCAGTTGTTTGAGGTGGGGTGAAGAGTTTATGGCCCTTTAGTTATTCCTCATAAAGCAGGTGATTTTTGCTGTACAACTCCAAGGTGATCAAACCCCTCTGGTGCTGGGGGTGCCTTTTCTCCCAGTTCTCAAGAGTTTTTTATTCTCTCAGTTCCATGAGAATTCTCAATTTAACAAGAATGAGCCAAGAGGAAAATGGCCTCAGACTTCCAAGCTGTTTCCTGATGCCTTAGTGCTTGTCTGATCCTCATCTCAAGGTGAAAAACTCCTGCTATCCACAAGAGGAGATCTAGGGCAATTTACTTAGCCTTTAATTTACCACATTGGGGCATGCCGTAGTTTGCTTTGTGCATTTAAAATGTATGGAGTTGTTTTATTCTTCCTCAATTTAGGGCCCCCTTGATATATTTTTGTGTGTTTGCTGTCATGGTTCTGCACCTTTGTCTTCATCATCCTGCAGCTCCATGTTACATCTGAATTTACTCTCTGTGTGGCTTTTATGGATGCTAGGTACTATTTTTTTATTCTCTGTTGTAACCTAAATCCATTTTTTGTCCAGGTCTGCCTTTCTTTAGCTGAGCCATTGCTGTGCTCTTTGCATCCACCTGTTCATGGCAATTCCACATCACAGGGTTTGAGCTTGTTAGAAATCACCTGCATCCACAGCATTTTATTTTTGATTTCCATCTGCCCGTGGAGGAATTGTACACAGGGGAGTTTGGACCATCCCTGTGGATAGGATTTAGAGAGTAAAAAGACAAAACAACAAACCAAACTAGCAATTTAGGAAGAAGTTATGAAGTGTGACAGCATAATTCTTGATGTGTAGTTTCCGAAATATAAACCATGTCTGTATTTCATGTATTTTTGTGAGTAGGACATTAGTTCTTGTCTTAATGGAAGGTTGTGTGACTCTCTCAGGTAATGACAAGGCACTTGCATAATAAACACACTTTTGGAATGTGATTTTTTTTTTTTTTTTAATATAATGGATAAAAAATATTTGCAGCTCTGAGCAGCTACTTACAGGGAAAATAGCTCTCGTTGTATTGCAGATCTGTGGTCACAAATTACACTGCATAAACCATATAACAGATGCCTCTGGTTAATGATGGTGAGGCAGAGGAGCAGAAGGACAGTAGTGGAAGATGATGAATGTTTGAAATGTCATTTTTACAGGAAGGATGGGATTAATGCTTTTGTGGGCAAAAATAACCAGCATTAGGAAGGCAGGAGCTGAGACTCAGAAATTAGTAATATGTTCTTTAATTGCTGCCCCAAATGGATCTATTTTAAGTACTCTTATAGCTCGTGGTATTGGAACATCGGAGTGCCTTTTAATCTTTAATGCATTTATCTCCTTATTCACCCTGGGAAGGTTCATCTGTGTTTTCAAGGTAGTGACAAAAACCACAGAGAGCCCCAGTGACCCCTCTGGTTTCAGGAGGGAGCCTTTGGCACAGTGGGGATTTGAAGGAAAGGGGAATTAAATCTGTTCAGGATGTGCATACCTGCATTTCTCCTGGAGTGAAGGCAAAGGATCACCCAGAGAGTCACCATCCCAAGAGAAGGGGCTGAGTCCATGGGAATGCCAGGATGAGGAGCACAACCAGCAAATTGTCCTTCCCCACATGTTCCAGTCCTGCCCTCTGTGCCCCCTCACAGGTATTTATGGGAGTTTTGTGGCCATGAAGGGCTCCAGACACAAATGAGCAGTCTCAGGAAGAGAGATGATGATTTTCCCTGCCTTTCTGGGTGCTCCAAGTAATTTATACAGTTCCATATGTTCCTTGCTAGCTCCCCTTCCCTCTCCCAAGCAGCAGTGGAGCTCCCACCATCAATCTGTGCCTAACTCAGGATTCTGTCCCTTGTGAGGGGTGTGCACTCCCTTTGGAATTGCTTCTTTTTTACCTAAGAGATTGTTTGTGGTTGCATCTTAATCCTGGATCAGACTCATATTTAATCAAAAGGAATTCTTGTGAAAGGGATTTCTGCATCCTGTGAGCAGAGAGGATCCTCTCTGCCAGCTCGGCATGACATTCACTGTTGTAAGGACAGAGCAGCTCTCAAGAGGGGACAATTCACATCAAAGATGGCTTTTTCTCCTTGTCAGATCTTATTCCAAGGTGTTTTGGGGAGTGTGTCTCTCTAAAATTCCTCCTGCTTGCTCCCTGCATGGCCCTGTGCTGGGATCTTGGTGGGACCTTCCAGGAGACACAAAACTTGGACAAGTCTGAGCCCCGTGGTCCTGACCTGCCACTCTTTTGTGCTCTCCCCTTTTTCCACCCAGCAGAACATTGCTGTGCCCTTGAGAGGGAGGCCAGTGTGTTTCAAAGGGAAGAAAGGCACAGAGTGTCTGCTCTGTGAACTGGGATGAGATTCCAGCCACGGAGCAGGAACCCCAAATGAGCTGGAGCCACGTCCTCCCTCTTGGAAACACCTCAGCTTGTCCTCAAAGCAGAAATCGAGGCTGAGGGAAGGGAATAGAGATGAGGGAAGTGTTGAGTCACCATCTCTGGAGGGATTTAAAAGCTGTGTGGATGTGGCACTTGGGGACATGGGTTAGTGGTGGCCTTGGCAGTGCTGGGGGAATGGGTTTGCTTTGATCTTTGAGGGGCTTTTCAACCTAAACAGTCCTGTGATCCTGTGTGTAAATCAGAGGGCTGGGGTGATTCCCAGCTCAGCTGTCACAAACAGGTGACACCAAGCTGTTGCTCACAATAATCAGGCTGGTATTTTACCCTGATGTTTTTGGCAGAGTGTGTTGGGAAACAGCAGCCCTGAAACGTCCTTGGGTGCATTACTTTGAAATACCAGCCTTTCCACAAAGTTTATGCATCCAGTTAAACCTGTGTCAGAGGAAGACTAAGCCCATTTGTTACCAGCCCTTCAGTGCTGCCTCCAGGGGCTGGGGGAGGATTTAGAGGCATTTTCTCAGTTTTTACTCTGCCTTCCCACTCCGTGCCTATGGAGAAGTTGAAATCCCATCAGACAAGATGTTAACCTAAAGTTTATTGACTATTGCAAGGAGGAGTGAAGAGATCCTGTCCATCCAAGGCATTTCTGCTTTTTGCCTTCAGTTTGGAGAGAGCTGGCATGAAGGCATGGGGAAATTGCCAGTTTGAGCAGAGAGGGGACTTTGGTCACCGTGGTTGGTGTGAGAGGTCCCAGTGGCTGGGGGAGGTTTCTAATGGATGGTGGGATTCATGGATGAATCCAAGTCTGAGAGCTGCTGCCAAAATTCCCTGAAATATCTGCAAGGAGGATTCAGAAGCTTCTCTGGTGGAAATGTCTGTCTGTCTGTCAGCTCAGCTAGGGGAGTCTCGGGTGATGTCTGTGTACAGAGCATTAGGCAAGGTTTACCAAGGGCAAAGTTGTTAAGCTTTGGAACAGGCTGCCCAGGGAAATGGTTGAGTCCCCAGCCCTGGAAATGTTCAGAAAACCTGTGGATGTGGCACTTGGGGATGTGGTTTAGTGATGGGAATGGTGGTGATGCTGGGCTGGTGGTTGCACTTGAAGATCTTTGACATCTTGTCCAGCATTAATGATTCTATGAAATTCTGCCTCCTTGGCTTGCTGGGTAGCACAGAAGGGCAGCCTGCAGCAGCACCAGGCTCCTGGGCTTTCCCAGCACAGGAAAACTCCTCCTAAAAGGCTTTTTGCTTCTCTTCCAGTTCTTGTCAGCCCAGGAAAGCAACTCAAGCACATGTCTGAGCGTTTCTGACCTTCCCCAGCTGTCTGCCTCTATCCATCTGTTTGACACATCCTTTAAAGCTGGGATGGTTCTACCTTGGAGCATGACTTTGCATTTGCTGCTCCAGGTGATTTATCCTGGTTTTTTTTATTTTTTTTTGCCTGGACTCAAGGTTAGGGTCCATTAACCTGTGCAGGGCTCCGTGCTCTGAAGGCTGGGCTGCATCTGCTGCCCAAGCACCCTCTGGGTTCCTGCACAGCACGGGAGGCAGGAATCCTTCTGGGCTGTCAGCTGCCTGCCCCCTTGCCTGCAGGTGATGCCTTTTCCTGCTGTTAGGAAAACGCAGCCAGACACGGTTAGAGGGGTTGGGGTCTTTCCCTCAGTATTTGAATCAGGATCCTGTTGGATGCATCCACTTCACCCAGGTGCCAGCGTGGCAAATGCACCCCCATCAATCACACACACCAGTTCTAGACTTTCCACAGCCCAGATCCAACAAGGGAGCCCAATGCTGGGGCTGGGCTGGGCTGAGCTCGAGTTTCCAGAATCTGTCCTGCTCAGAGCCCTTGGCTTCCTGAGCCAGTGGGAATGTTTGGTGTCCCTGGCTCTGCAGCTCTGGGCTGTTCAGCCTCAGGGCCTGCGGGGCACTTACAAAACACTAAGTAAAAGGTTGCAAGTGTGCATGCTGCTAATAGTTTGGATACACAGAACTGTGTAAAAGGTATATAAAGAAAAGACAAAAATAATTCTGGCATTATGTCAGCCCCACTGGAACATCAATCACAGTGCCTTTGCTCTCTTTAATCTGCAGGAATCCTTGTCCCTTCCCATCCCTGCAGTTTCAGGCATTTCCACAGTCACTTCTCCATGTGCTTTGCCTCTTGCCCACCCTTCAGTTTGTACATGTCAGGAAACGGGGCTGCATTTAGATAAAGGAGCTGGTTTTGAACCCCTCTCTCCCTTTGGATTTTAGCAATCACTTAGCTTGACTGAAGAACACAGGCAGGGCAGTGCCTTCCCCGGGTGAGAGTCTCATTTTTCCTTTGTGTGCCTGCCTGGGTGGCCTTTGCCACGTAAAAAGAGGTTTGTCCTTTCGTTGGAGAAATCACATTTATTTTCCAATATTGATCTACACCACACTGCAAAAAATCTGTCTGTTTTCGTGGCATTAAAAAAATGGAGAGAGGGGAATGTGAAGGTTCATCAGCCTTGAATTGGCTCTGTCCTTCTGGGGATTTACGTCAGAGGCTGATCTTTGGGGTTAAAATGTTGGCCCCATGGCAGAGCTGGCAATGAGAGAAAAATGGAAGAAAAGAACTTTTTGCAACAAGTAGCAGGGAGAGAGAGGGTCATTTATTGGGAGGGTAATTTTAAAATGTTCCTTCCTAATGAGAATGTAGATGCACTTTCTTCTTGGACAGTGCAAATCACAAATGAGTGATGCTAAACCTGTCTCCCCTCTGGTGTTCTCTCAGATTAAGACCCCTTGATAATCAAAGGAGATCCAAGTTATTTCCTGGAAGGATGCCCTCTCTAGATATAAATAAATGAATAAACAAACAAATAAATAAATACATACATATATATATACACACACACACACACACATATATATATAAAAATATATACATATAAATATATATATATATATGTTGAAGTTCTGCTCTGCTCGAGAGTGAGTTAGGAACATATTGGAAATAAGCAAATTGCTCAGATTTTTGCCTGACAATAAAATAATTACCTCAAACCTCCAGCAGTTGTTGTTTTGCAAAGATGCTGAGTATCAGCATTAATCACAGAGAGGGGTCGATATGGTGAGAATTACTGGAGGCTTTTGCTTTCTTTTTTTCTTTCCCCCCCTGTTTGTTTTTGAGTAATTCTAATCACAGACTCATCCGAGCCTGGGCTGTAATAAAGGGTTTCAGCCAGGCTGCTCCCTGATAGCCCATCATTTATTTTAATATACCAGCAGCACCATCTGTGCTTGAGGTTTTATTAATGTGAAGTCAGGCCAAGAGGTTCTCCAGTCCAAGTCCTTTTTGAGGCTGTTTTTTCCCAAATCCCCCTTTTCCTGCTGCCTTTCTCACTCAGATGTGTGCATGGGCTGCTCTTGCACAAGTGGCTGCTCAGCCTTCTGTTTCTTGTCCCTTCCAGTCTCACCAGAAGCTGTTCCCTCCTGGGAGTGAGGGGGTTGCTTTGCCCTGCTCAGTCCTGGCTTTCCTCACAGCTGCCCACAACCAAATTCAGGAAAATGATAAGATAGGGCTCAGTATAAATATCCTGTCAGGGAAATACCTTCCTTGTGGGTTTTGTAATTTTTTATGTCTGTTGGGACTGGTTAAATACAGTCAATTCTGATTTTTTGGTTTTAGGCAGTGTTGGCAGAGGGTCAAGCATCATGTTAGACCCAGTGAGTATCCTGGGGGAAGCTGTCTGGTTATATCTGCTCTCCCATAGCCAGAACGTGTTCCTGTGAGTGCTGTTTCACCTCTTAAATCCCAGTTTGCAGTGATTCCATGGTGAACCAACCCCGTTCCAGTACAGCTGGACAGACTTTTTCAACCTGAACGATCCTGTGATTCTTTAATTGCAGTCTGGAGCAGGAGAGGCAGGGGGTTTATGTAACTTTTGGTAGACAGAGGCAGCCAGGAGCATGTTTTGCTAAATTGCATGTCCTGATGGGGTAGATAAAGGCAAAATCTCAGCTGGCAAAGCTGAGCTTTGCTCTGGTCAATGCTCTGGTCCCACAGCCTTGGAGCTGCAGCGGGGTCTGTGATTCCATTCTTTGACCAGGAACCTTTGTGCTTCAGGCTCAGCAGGGCTGCATCCCTGCTCCTTGTGTCTGATTTCAGCCTTTGCATCCTGACAAGCTCAGAGCAAGGGCCACAGGGATTTTTTGGCCCGGGTTTAATGTCTCAAACCACGCCAGATCTGGCTGCAGGCAGGCTCTGACAGCACCAGGCAGATAGAAATGCCGGCAGGGCAGGGCTTGGGGTGCAGCTGCACCACTCCTTCCAAAGGCACTGCAGAGGATTCTGTCCCCAGGAATGTCCCTGGAGCTGGTGGGAGTGATGCTGGAATGATTTTTGTCTTTTCTTTTATATCCCTTTTACACAGTTCTCTGTACCCACAAGTATTGAATGCACACTTGCAACCTTTTACTCAGTTCAGTGCTCAGTGCTCTGTAAGTGTTCTGCAGGCCTGAGACTGAACAGCCCAGAGCTGCAGAGCCAGGGACACCAAACATTCCCACTGGCTCAGGAAGCCAAGGGCTCTGAGCAGGACACATTCTGGAAACTCGAGCTGAGCCCAGCCCAGCCCCAGCATTGGGCTCCCTTGTTGGATCTGGGCTGTGCAAAGTCTAGAACTGGTGTGTGTGACTGATGGGGGTGCATTTGCCACGCTGTCACCTGGGTGAAGTGGATGCATGAAACGGGATCCTGGTTCAAATACTGAGGGAAAGACCCCACCCCCTTTCACCGTGTCTGGCTTCATTTTCCTGACACCAGGAAAAGGCATCAGGAGCTCCTGGGTCAGAGCAAGGACATGGCCTGGCACAGACAGGGGGACTTGATGACCTTAGAGGTCTTTCCCAGCCTTAATGGTTCTTTGGGATGCTGCAGCACCATCCCCCCAAACCAGAGCAGGCAGCCCCAAACTGGAGCCATCTGCAGGAGCAAAAGCCCATTCATGGCACTGATTGGCAGCAGCAGTGATCAGTTATTAAGGCTTGGTTTTTCACTGCTGTGTGGGCTCTGAAGGTGAACAGGAGGGTTTCAATAACTGTGGGACTTACAGTTTTTTAAATACAATCTGAGTGTGATTCCAGCTCCTGCCAGCAGTTCCCCTGGATAAATTACACAGTGTGGGTGGGCAGGAGATTTCCCTTGTCCTCATCTCCCTGGGATGAGCCAGGAGAAGTCTGCAGCCACCTGGAACGCTCCTGAGGGTGCTGGAGTCCCCTGTGCTGGCCTGACAGCTCAGGTGTTTCCCTCCTCTGCTCTGCACTGCACAGAAGTCACATTGGACATTAGGGGAAATTTCTTCAACCAAGGGGTTGTCCAGCACCACAGGCTGCCCATGGAAAGGGTGGTGTCCCCATCCCTGGAGGGATTTTAAAGATTTAAAAGATGTGGCACTTGGGGACATGGGTTAGTGGTGGCCGTGGCAGTGCTGGGGAATGGTTGGACTCGATCTTAGAGGGCTTTTCCAGCCTAAACAATTCTAAAGTTCCATGATTCTAAAAGATTTCACCATCAGTGTTCCCAGGTGATGGGTGCTGGAGCCATCCTGCCTGAGCAGGGATCAGAGATGTTCCTCATCTGAGGAGTTCCCCACAGCCCCTCTAAGCTTGGGATGGGTGGGTGTTAATTCTCAGGGTAAACAGGGCTTATTTATGCCTGGATAAATTGGAAAACGTAGATATTGTTTGTGAAATCCTAGAGAAAGCCCTAGGGACAGCCAAGTTCCAGGGGGAAATTTAGGCTGAGAGTTGTTTTTATTGTCAGTCCTGTAACCACAAGAGAGGGAATTTGGATGGCAAACCTGGGACTCTTGGCAAAGAGTAGAAATTAAAGCAAAGCCTCTGCTCCAAATCCTTATGAGAGAGAGGGGACTGGCCTGGAGGGATGTGGGGGGATAAAGGAACAGAGAGAAAAATAACAACCAGCACTTTGACTCTGAGTGCTCAGTGCCATTCTGCCCCTCTGTGCATCTGGAAAGGGACTCAGCAGAGATGGGAGGGGTATGAGGAAGGAGGAGGACAACCAAAAGGATAAATTAATACGGATAACCAGAGGATAAATGGGATTTTGTGAGAGGAATGACTGCAGAGACCTTGCCCAGAGTGCCAGGAGGGTGTGCAAGGGCAGTGCTGCCGTGTGCTGTCCCATCCATGAACTTCTCCTGAGAAATGCTGTTGGTCACTGCCACCCTCACCAAGCCAGCCTGACCTTTGGTCTGGCCCAAACTGGCTGTGAGCAGAGCCTGAGCTCATCTGATTACAGCCAGAGCTGCTTTTTCACAGTCCTTGAACAAATCATTCCCCACCCTGTGCTGAGTCCTGGTGTTCATAGAGGGGACAATTCCAGTGCTCTGTGGGGGCTCATTCTTTTAGGTTCTTACTGACAGAAGTGACTCTTTGCATGTTTGTAGAGCATTTATCACGTGTGTGTGTGAGGTCCCAGGTGGCCTTTCAGCTCTCACAACAAGAGAAATTAATAACAAGGAATTCACCCTCTTCCTCCTGTAGTACATTTTGCTCATTAAATGTTCACAGTTGTTGGGACAGAAATGTGTATTTGGGCCTGCTGAAGTGGAAGACTGTGACCTCTGGATCAGCAGGGAATTGGAGAGTGAGGAAGGGAAGTTTCAGCTCTGTTTGCCTTTCTCTAGGAGAGATGGGATGTGGGGCTCAGCTGATCCACTCTGATCCACTACAACCACTCTTAAATTTCCTTCCTTTGGCACAAGATTCCCCCTGCAGCCCTTAACCCCATGCCAGGGACAGAAAACCCAAAAGCTGTCTGGTTTTACAGGCTGCCAGGGAGCTGAGTCAGGAAGGGAAGGGACCTTCCAAAGCATCTTTCAGATTCACCAGGCCCCACATAAAACATTTTTATACCGAAATCAGAGGTGTGACCTTGTCAGAAATGTAACTGAGGGACCAGAGGTGGCAGCTGAGTGCAGACATCAATGCAATTCTGTGTCATCCCCTTCCCTGGATGAGGATTTTGCTCATTCTCTTTTGTGGCCAGGCTGCCCTGCAGTTGCTGCTGCTGTTGCTCTGAGTTAATTTCCTCTCTCATGATCTTATCTCAGGTTTTCAAGGCAGAAAAGCAGGAGCAATAGCACAGAAAGTTGTGGCATTTCCAGCAAGGCACCAGGTTTGTTTTGCTCAGCTGCCCAGGGTCTTGTTTGCTGTTCTCAGGCACCAAATGGAAATTTTCCTGCGTGCATAAATTACCTGTGGATTCGCAAAGCTGCTTATGGGTCCAGCAGCTCAAATTGAAATGCATGGCTTGTTGCTCCTTTGGTTTTGGTAGATCTGTTTATTTCTTTGAAATGGACTTTAAAAATGAGACTTCAGCTCTTGTATCCCTTTGGGTTCAAGTAAATGTGGACAAATAGCATTTGTCAGTCTGGAGCGATGGATAAATCAGGATATTGTGATGAACTGGTTTGAGTTAAGAGTTCTTTGGGTCTGTCAATCAAACCTGTAACTAGGCTGGATCAGTTATTGCCCAAATCTGTCAACTGCTTCACGGTATTATAGGGTAAGGCCAGTAAATAATTTTTCATGTTTACGATTAAATTCCAGAAGTTTCGTTGCTAAATTCTGCAGTTTAATTGTTTTCTGTACCTACAAAGAATTTCAGATTTCAGGTGGCCCATAGAGGTTTTGTTTGTGCTGTGGAAAAAGCAGCTTTTCCCATAGGAATTCCCTGTGCTGAATATTTGCAGGTCAAAACAAAACAAAACAAAAATCGCAGATATTTCTTTAGAAGACTAAGGGGTGGTTTTAACAAGCCCAAGTCTTTCCTTACTAATATTTGTTAGTCCTGCAGTCCAGAGGGACGAGCAGAAACACAGAATCTCCTCTTGTTTCACCCTTGCCATGGGCAGGGACACCTCCCACTATCTCAGTTTGCTCCAAGCCCCATCCAAGCTGGATTTGAGCATTCCAAAAGTGGGGCAGCCACAGCTTTTCTGGGCAATCTCCACCAGTGCCTCACCACCCTCAGCATCAAGAATTTCTTCCTGACTTCCCATCTAAATATCTTTTCCTTTAAAACCACAGTGCCACTACAAAAAAAAAAAAAATAAATTTAAAAAGTGTCCCTGTGCTTATTTTTTCCTGAGGGTTTGTCAGTGACTTCTTTGTGTGTCTGTCTGGGCAGAGTTTGTCTTCCTAGAGGACTGAGACCATCCTTGTTAAGCCAGCAGAAAGTTTTCTGGCCCCTTTGGTGGTCTTTGGGAAGCAAGCAGTACCAAGTGGCTGTCAGCAATCAGATCATGAACATTTTGAAAGCAGATTGACCTCTGAGGCTTTATCCAGATAATGCTGTGAAGGTTCTCTTGCATCAAATTGTTTCTTCATTATTTGAACAGATGATGGCAGCAAAATCAGGAGTTCACTTGGAGATACTCAAAATATCTTCTTACAGAGCCACATCATATCACTGTCCTAATCAGGGAATGGGCTCTGGCTGGTTCCAATCAGGGTAATGCCCTTTCAGGGTAAGTAAATTGTTACGGATTATCTTAATCTGCTTGGAGAATCTCCAGATCTGTTCATTTCTGAGCAGGAGGAGTGTGATGGGAGAATGCCAGCAGCAACCCCCACGGAGGCTGGGCTCACACAGGAACAGCTCTCTGTGCCATGGGGGAAATAAATGGGAAAAGTGGACAGCAGAGGATCTGAGGATAAATTAACCCTTTCACCTTTTTGTTGGATTGCCATCATCAGGTGTCTGGGTCGTTATTACTGAGAAATACCCACAAAATTGTACCTGAGCTGAGGATCTTTGCAGGTTTTCCCTCTGTTCTCTTTGCTGGCTCTGGGTCTCTGTTTGGCTGTAGAGTCAGAGAATCACAGAATGGGTTTGGTGGAAAGGGACCCTAAAGAGCATCAGTTCCACCCCCCTGCCATGGGCAGGGACTCCTTCCACTGTCCCAGGCTGTTCCAAGCTCTGTCCAACCTGGTCTGGAACTTTCCCAGGGATGGGGCAGCCACAGCTTCTCTGGGCACCCTGTGCCTCCCACCCTCACAAGGAGCAATTTCTTCCTAATATCTAATTTAGCCCTGCTCTCTGTCAGTTTGAAGCCATTCCCCCTTGTCCTGTCCCTCCAGGCCCTTGTAAAAAATCTCTCTCCACCTTTTCTGTCAGCTCCCCTCAGGTGCAATGAGGTCACCCCAAAGCCTTCTCCTTTCCAGGCTGAGCAATCCCAATTCTCTGAGCTTTTCCCTGGGAGAGCTGCCCCATCCCTGATCACCTTGGTGGCCTCCTCTGGGCCACCTCCAACAGGTCCTGTCCCAGAGCTGGGTGCAGCACGTCCTGTGAGTGCTGTCAGCTCTGGATTCCCAGCCAGCAGATGACAGGGCTTGTTTATATCAGAGAACTGTTGTGAGTGCAATTAATAAAGCTGCGAAGCTGAAAAGTAGCTGAAGAGCTAAATATCATTATATAATGAGACCTCCTTCCCAGTAAATGATGTGAAAAATGATTTCTTGCGAGGAATAACAAATTGCCGTGGCTTTTTACCCTAATTGTCGATGCTTGATTCTAATTTGTTGTTTGTCATTTCCATGTAAATGAAGAGTTTTAGCTATAATTACCGCATTTATGGCAAATGAGATATTATCATTTTCCAATGCTCACGAAGCACTGGCATGTTTATAAATAGAAGAACTGAATAATTATCCCCCTTGTGCAGCTCCAGGGAGGGGTCTGCAAGTCACAGTATCCAGCTCTGTGTGCAGAACGGGTCCTGCACAAAGGCAGCTGATCCCATTAACCCTGTTCTGCATTTGGGGAGCTCACTCAGAGACATGGAGTGACTTTCCCAACTCAGCACTGCTCCAGGTTCCCAGATCCCTCTGGACTGCAGCTTCTTGTCATCACTCTCACCACACAAAAGACAACAGAGCTGTCGTTTTGGCTGGCACTGAATTTCCTGGTTTGTCCCAGTTATCCCAGTTCAGAGAAGCTGTGGCTGCCCCATCCCTGGGAGAGTTCCAGGCCAGGTTGGACCGGGCTTGGAGCAAGCAGAGATAGTGGAATATATCTCTGCCCATGCAGGAGGTGGAACTAAATGAGTTTTAAGCTTCCTTCCAACCTGGGATAGTGGAAGATGTTGGAACAAGATGGTCTTTAAGGTTCCTTCCAACCCAAACCTTTGGGTGACTCTCTGATCCTGTGATGATTCCCTGCTCCACCAGAAGCTGCCTTCTCCCTTGCAGAGTTTCAGTGTCTGGAGTTCTAAATCAGAATGATGAGGTTTCTGAGCATGGGAGGCTGCCCAGCCCCTGACCTGACCCCACACCTCTGGCGCGGGATGAGCCCACATCCATGTGAAAGCCTTGGTGTGACAAAAACCCACAGAGTGTGATGTCCCATGGAGATGGCAGTGCCCAGTCAGAAAAGAACTCCAAGATGTCAAAAGACAAGGGACTTGCAGTGCTGGGTTCATCCCATCCCAGGCACTCTGCTCCCCTGGTGCTCAGGCTGCTGCCAGTGTTGGGCCAGAGCCTTTGCCTGGGAGATGACTTGAAAATCACCTCAAAATATTCCCCAACCTGAGCCTTTTCCCCTGGGAAACCATTTGAAGGCATCTGCCAGGCTGTGTGGGGCAGGTGTCCCCTGGAGGGGTGATTTCTGCTGGGGATGGACCCCTCACCCTGGTGCCTGTGAGGGGTGATTGCCCACAGCCCCTCTGGTTCCTGTGATGCCGGAATGAGTTTTGTCTTTTCTTTATATCCCTTTTACACAGTTCTCTGTACCCACAAGTATCAGAATGCACACTTGTAACCTTTTACTCAGTTCAGTGCTCAGTGCTCTGTAAGTGTTCTGCAGGCCTGAGACTGAACAGCCCAGAGCTGCAGAGCCAGGGACACCAAACATTCCCACTGGCTCAGGAAGCCAAGGGCTCTGAGCAGGACAGATTCTGGAAACTCGAGCTGAGCCCAGCCCAGCCCCAGCATTGGGCTCCCTTGTTGGATCTGGGCTGTGGAAAGTCTAGAACTGGTGTGTGTGATTGATGGGGGTGCATTTGCCACGCTGGCACCTGGGGGAAGTGGATGCATCCAACAGGATCCTGATTCAAATACTGAGGGAAAGACCCCAACCCCTTTAACCGTGTCTGGCTTCATTTTCCATAACACCAGGAAAAAGGCATCACCTGCAGGCACCAGGTAGGACAGGAATTCTGTCTCTGATGTTTCATTTCAGCCAGTGCTGGAGTAATAATTCCTGATGGGATCCTGTCTCTTGGCTTCTGTTAAAAGCAGATTTTCCATCCCTTCAAGGGACGTGCTCAGAGTGCTTCCCTCCCCTTGCTGCAGGCTGGGAAGGGCTCAGTTCCCTCCAGGAGCACTGCAGGGAGGGCAGGGCTCATTCCCAGCCCCTGGCTCCGTGCCCTGGGCCATCACCTCCCTGAGTGCCATCACTTCCAGGCACGGAGCCTTTCTGTGCCACTGCTTTCCTGGAGCTCAGAGCCTTGTCAGCACTCTGCTGGTACCCAGCTCTCCTGTGACCTCCTTGCCCTCCAAGGAGTGCTGTAATTCCTGGAGTTTTTCTGGGTTTTTAGGGGATGAAGTCTGCCACTGACTCAGCCACTTGCAGACAGAGGAATAAATCACTGGGAGTGCCAGCAAACTGCTAAAATCACTGTGCAGCTCAAAAGTCCTGCTACATCCATATTCTCTCTTCACTTGGTTTGCTTTGCCCTTTGCTCATTCCCTTTTGCCTCTGTGATTTTCTGAGGGCCCATTCCCAGAGGTACCTGGAACGTTAAAAATAGTTGGGAATAGTTTTGGGAAAACTGACAGAGGGCAGGTTCAGATGGGATATTTGGAAGAAATTCCTCCCTGTGAGGATGGTGAGGCCCTGGCACAGGGTGCCCAGAGAAGCTGTGGCTGCCCCTGGATCCCTGGAAGTGTCCCAGGTTGGATTGGATGGAGCTCTGAACAACCTGGGATAGTGGAAGGTGTTGGATAGGGGGGTGTTGGAATGGGATGCTTAAAATAATTGCATCCTAAAGGGCATTTGTTTCCAGGAAGTCCCATTTTAACTGTGATTTAATATTTGCACTGTCTCAGCTCCCAGATCATCCCACACAGGTGGAGATGTTACAGTAGGGGCTGTTAAAATATGAATGAAGAGGCTCTGGCACAAGGAAAAGAAACACAAGTGACCTACTGGACACGATCTATTATATCTTTAATACTCCCAGGGTAAGGATGGAAAATGGAATAAGAGGTCCATTTACTTGCCCATAGTTTTTCAAGTCAGGAACAGGTGTCAGGAACTTTGAAGTCACCATGTGATGTTTGATCACAAGAGAATTGAATCACAGTGGGAATTGATGCTCAGGTCTGGATGCAGGAGGAATGTGGGATCAGACTTGTCCTGTTAGCAAACCTAAGCAAGTTAATTTTCCTTTTGTGGCTCACACTGGACAATGCTGATCTTCCCAAGTATTTGCAGGAAAATGAGTCTCTGTGATAACCAGATCTTATTTTTAGCATCTAATCGATGCTCAGGGCTTTGTGGTTTAATTACTGGAATAATTGTTTGCTGAAAACACGGTCTGGTACCTGTTTTTTCCTTCAAAGGTCATCTCCATCATTTTTTTCCCAACCATTTAGTCCTTTATTGATCTTTATGTCATTTCATGGGGAGTGCTGCATCTTGACAGATGAAATAAAGGCCAATACTGGAAATAAGAGAAATATATCCTTTTTCTTAAACACAAATCTGGAAAATCCCCTGTTTCAGCCCTTGCTGCAGGCAAATCCTTCATGCAGTGTCCCGAGGAAATAGGATTCTGAAAATTACTTTTGTTCTTTATGGAAGGAAAGAAAGCAAACCAAGAATCTTTTCCGAGCCTGATTAATATCAGACAGAGACTGAAACCCAGAAAGAAATTTGGCAGTGTGGCTGCTGATGCTTTGAAGGAGATAAGGCTCTGTCAGGGGGCAGGAAGATCTCTGTGGTTTGCATTTTGAGAGGGCTGAATGAGGAATGCCCTCTCAGCACAGGGGAGAATCACATGGATTCAGCTGGAGATTTGGAAGGTATTTAATCAAAAAATAACAGCCCCCACTGTTGTGCTGCTGTCCTGCAGCTGGAATGAGGTGCTGTTGGAGCAGAGGGATGCAAGAGGTGCTCCCCATCCTCAGCTTCTCCACCTTTTCCACTCCTCCCATCACTGGGACCTGACATTTCATTTGAATTTGCAAAAATCTCCCCATCTTTGCCAGATTATGGGAGGGGGTGCTGGGTTATGGAGCAGAAAACAGGCTTGGTGAAAAATGGGCATTAAAAAAAGGTAGCACGGGACCGAATTCTATCTTGTGCTTTTTTTTTCCCTATAAATATACAGGGTCAAACCCTACAGCCATCCCTCAAAACCTGTGGGTTTAGGGGAACTTGGTGCCAGAAAGGGCTGAAATATTGGCTTGGTCTAAGGGCAGTTTTTAAGAAAACTTTGGCTGAAGAAGGTTGCCTGCTCCAATGGATGAATCATGGGAAAGATAAACATTAATAAATGTTTTACTGGAGACCTCTGAGAAAAAAAAAAATAATTGTGTGGCACCATTTTAGACGTGAGAGTGCAGAGATTAGCAAAAACTCTGGAAGAGGTAGATCAGTGCTCTGGAAAAAGCACTGGAAAAACCTGGAAAGGATTCTTTAGTAGAACCTGGCTCTTCAGCTTCTGTGTAGTTCTGTTTGGATAGTGGAATGTAAATAAACAACACACAAATGGCACCTAAAAAGGTTATTAAAGCTGCAAAGTCAAGGCTTATGAGTAAAGAAAGATTTTTCATCCTCAGTTTTGACAAGGAGGCTCCAAGGAGAGCTCAGAGCTCCTTCAAGGGCCTTAAGGGACTCTAAGAGAGATGGAGAGGGACTGGGGACAAGGGATGGAGGGACAGGACACAGGGAATGGCTCCCACTGCCAGAGGGCAGCGATGGATGGGATTTTGGGAAGGAATTCCTGGCTGTGAGGGTGGGGAGGCCCTGGCACAGGGTGCCCAGAGAAGCTGTGGCTGCCCCTGGATCCCTGGCAGTGCCCAAGGCCAGGCTGGACAGGGCTTGGAGCAGCCTGGGACAGTGGAAGGTGCCCCTGCCCATGGCAGGGGGTGGATGGCAGATGGATTTTAAAGTCCCTCTAACCCAGACCAGTCTGTGACTCTCTGAAATCTGGGGAATTTGAACATTTTCAGCCCACAAGAGCCCCTGAGCTGGGGCAGGGTGGGTTCTCTGTGCTGCCGAGTCCCTGTGTTGCTCCAGGAGCTGAGCAGAGGGAGGGAGGGAGAAGCTGATCCCACATGTGCTTGTGCCATTCCCATAAACAAAGTTTGCATTTGCTCTCCCAGAGCAGACACAGCTTTTGAACACAGTGTGATCCAGTAAATATTTAATTTTATGACAAACTGCAACAGCCAGTTCACAGCAACGTCCTGCTGGTGCCTTTTACTCTCAGGATAATGGGAGGGTTGGCACCTCGGCGTGGTTTTAACTTCTTGTGCCTGTCTGGGGCCACTGAGGGAGAAACAGATAATGTGTAGATGTGTCAATATGTGTTTTGAAGGCCCCACAGAAGAGCTGAGCTCACAGGGAAATGCCAGGGCAAAAGGGCATGGCCTTGGGCAGCCCCTGCAAGGAGCTGAAGAAAACACTGAAAAACTGCAAGGGAAAAGGAAAAGGAGGAACCAGAGCTAATGCCATGGGGAAAGGAGTGTCAAAGGGGTTGGCAAGGTCAGGGAAGGGAGTTGGAAAGTTCATTTTAGTTCCTACTTTCTGTGTGAGCCCCATCTCCATTTCTCTTCCAAGAGATTTGGGCAGGTCAGGGCAGTCTTGGGATGCAGCTGGACAGACAGGAAAAGGGTGTAGATGGTCCAGTTCAGAGACCAGACAGGGCCATGGTAACTGCTGGAGTTCACTGGGTTAATTCAAAGTTCACCCAAGCAAAGTTTTTATCTGCAAACATAAATGGTAATTGTCAGTTTGACATTTGTTTGATTATCCAGCTGTTCAAGTCCTCTCGAGCTGGGCAATTCATGCATCAGCATTCCCATCAGGTAGGCGTAGTTGTTCTGGAATTAAAAATATGCTGCCCTCCAGCCAGATGCCATTTTCTTTATTATTTATTTGTGCTGGTAAGTAAATTGAAAATTGTGCTTTTTTAAGGGAAAGGAGCTGATGCTCCCTTGTGCCATTAAGTTGTCAGGGCTGAGCAGATTGAGGCATGAAGCATTTCTGCAAAATTGTTCTCACAAGTCTCATTTGGGAGAAAAAAAGTTTAACCTGCAAGAGAAAGGGATGAAATCTGTAATGGAACAGGGCAGGTCGCTTGGTATGTACAGACTGATTGAAAGTAATCAATCTTTCCCTTATTTTTTTGTACTTTAACCAGCACTGCTGAAAGAGTGCAGGTTTGGGTTAGATATTAGGAAAAAATCCTTGGGTGTGAAGGAGGTGAGGCCCTGGCACAGGGTGCTCAGAGCAGCTGAGGATCCCCCATTTCACCACTGCCCTGGTGGTCCTGGGGCAGAGTTATTAAAAGGAAAGGTGATGGGTGAACCTTCACCAGTAGCAGGATGGAGCTCTGGAGTGAAGCTGTAAGAGCTGGATTTGCAAACCAGGCAACATCTGCAGGGATGAGCAGATAAAGTGCCATGGAAAAACAGAATTGCTTCAGCTGATGATTAAAAAAGAGAATATGATTAAAACAAGCTGATTAGATGAAGCCAAAGTGACAAGACAAAGCAGCAGGGCATCCAGGAGGGGAGGGGAGACAGAACTGATGGCAATAGGACATGAATTATTGATTGAAATCTCCACCAGAAGATTTTGCATTTTCTTATCTGGGAAGGGGGGAGAACGAATGAAAAGCGAACAGAATTATTAAGCAGCTTTATCATGGCATTGGATTGGATAATTAGGCAATTAGGATTGCTAAAAGTTGGCAAAGCACGAGGCCCCGAGGAGTTGTGCTCCTGATTTCAGAGGAGGGTGGAGAGCAGGGAAAAGCCTTTGGTGAGGGATTGGATGTGCCTTGTGGTGAGGCTGAAAGGCAGAGCCAGGCTCTGGCACCCAGGCCCCTGCACTGCCAGGACAGAGGGGGACAGGAGACCTGGGGAGTGAAAAAGAACTTGTCTGAAGGTGGACAGACCTTGGAACAGCAGCAGGGAGGGACATCAGGAGGGAAGGCCTCAACATAAAAGGGATCTGGACCCGAGGGAGTCCAGAGGAGACCACAAAGGTGCTCTGAGGGCTGGAGACAGGCTGGGAGAAACGGGGGTGTTCAGCCTCTGGAGACCTCAGAGCACCTGCTGGTTTGGGGCATCCGCTGCCATTTACCCTCAGGTGTCACCTGCTGTCCCCTCCTGAGCCTGCACCTGCCAAAACCTGCACTTTCTGAAGGGTTTTGTGTCTGTGCCTTTGGGCCAGGTCCCTCCAGGGAGGGCCAGGCAGACACCACAGGCTGCTGCTTACCTGGGCAAGCCTCTTTAGCTGCCACCTCTGCTTCTGAATAGCTGGTGCACATTTTGAAGGGGAAAGATGGGTAAAAGTGACTAAAAATAGCACATTGCATCTACAACTGCCTGAATTATCCCAGGCTGCTCTGAGGCCAATGCCAGACCACCGTGCTCCTCCCCTCTGCTCCTGACTGGCTTAATCCTAAGCTATACGTTATTTAAAATTAATTTGCAGAGATGCAGACATTATATAAATCACTGAGAAAATGTCAGATTACATCTGTAATTTGCAGAAGTGCTCCACACTCATCTTACTTAGCTCCACATGAAACCAAGGGATCAGAATTAAGCTGAGGCAGAGTCTGGACCAGCCACTGTCCTTAAAGTGAAGATGAGCCAGCTCTGCAGCCACTGGTGTGTAACTCACACACAGAGACTCTTGTAATTTCTTCAGGACATTCAGCAATCAGAGAAAGGAGATAAAAAGGGGATGATGAAAAATACATTGACTGGAGTATTTCTTCCCAATTATTTGCTTGGCAAGTCACCTGGTGTTCTTGGAGTTTTCATGGGAAGGTGCCAGCCACAGTGCTCCTCTCCAAGACCATGTTCAGAATATTAATTATGGATTCTGTTGCATAATTAGAGTCTGAAGCCCAGAATTAATTGATGGAAGCTGCTTAGCATAGATATCAATTCTGACTTGAAATGATGCCGTGGTGTTCACAGGGGGGTAAATCACAGGAGCAGCTTGGTTTTGGTGACTCTTGTCACTTCCTCACAGGTGTTACAACAGAGTTGTGAATTTGTGACATGAGAAGTGTTTGTAATTCATGGTAACCCAGTGCTCCTTGACTTGTCCTGGCCCCAGCCTGACATGTCTGGGACCTTGGCTGTGACAGCTCCACACTCTCTGCTCTTTCCCAGCACAATCCTGCCAGGACTTTGAAGGGTTCCTGACCTCCTGCTGCCTGAATCTCATTAATTTGGGGCCAGTGTTTTCCTCAGGCAGAGGTGAGGCTGTGGCTGCATTAGAGCATCCCTGGGGAGGCACCTAGACAGGGAGAAATCACCTTGGGTTGTTTTTCCCGTGGCCTGGGTTGGTTCCCAGAGGCTCCTGACGTGCTCTGCATGGCTGAAAACAAGGCTGGGTTTAATAACAAACCAACGAGTGATAAATAAAAATAAAGATCTGTACTATGGAGTTGGTGCTGTTGTTTCGTGGAGCTGGGTGGGAGCAAAGCCAGAATCTGTGTTCATTAAAAATAGGTAACAGAATATTCTTAGCTCAGCCCCTGCCTCTGCCTTGGCAGAAATACTCCAGAGTTAATTGCTGCGTTGTTCAGCTGCAGGAAAGTGGGTCGGCTGTTGATGAGATCACCGATCCCTTGGAATTGGTGGGAAAATGTAAAAATAGGAGTTTGGGGCAGCTGAGCAGGGCGTGCACACACTGCAGGTGTGGCTGTCCTGACTCTGTCCCCAAGCCTGGGGAGTGCAGGGTGTGGCTGAGCCACTGTCACTGCTCCTCCTGGCAGTGTCACACCTGGAAACCCAGCCCAGGGGAGCCAGGGGTTTCCTCCTCTCTGGGATTCCACTGGGAGTGACTCCCAAGGGGTGCAGGCTTGGGCTGGTACCTTCATAAATTGAGTTTTTTATGGCTTAGCCTATGCAGGCCAGGACTAATGGTGATAAAAGCAGACCTCTTGTTCTCTTCTGGAGCTCTGTGTGTCTCTCTCCTGGATAATTCATGTTTCTCCTCAGCTCCCTGTCAGAGATAAGAGCACCTGTGCCTCTTTCACACGTGTTCACCTCCAGCTAATTTGGGATCCTTCTGTTTGGAAGGTGTCACGTTGCTATCACTTCAAAGGGAGTGTTTCAATTGCTTTGAACTTGTGTTATATCTGAGAATTAAAATTGCCATTTTCTGCTGGCCCTCCTGTGCCCCCTCCCCACTCACAGAAACCTCCTTTCAGAAGGGGGCTCTGAGTGCTGCACATGCAGCCTCTGACATTGCTAATTCAAGCTTTGAAGGGATGTTTTACAACAAAGCAGGCTTGAAAATCAGATCTAAATCCATAAATTCTGTGTTACATTTGGGATTTAATGTGCCCTGGAGGAAATATCCCTCAGAAGGACATTGCTGCACCCAAGAGTCCCCTTGTGCCTGCAGCATTGTCCTCCTGGAGAGATGGGGATCCTTGGAAAAACACAGTTGCTGATACCTGAAAAAAACAACTTTTAACTGTTTATTATTTCTTACCTATGAGCAGGAATTTGTTAAAATCCTTGCGGATCCCTGTGGGCGTTTTGCAGTGCAGACACACCCAGTGCCCTGTGGTGTTAGTGCCTTGTGCTGGGTCCTTGCAGTTCTTTGGGATCAGGGAATATTTCATCCCAAAGCACCTGCCATCCCAGAATTTTCATTCTCAGCTGTCATATTTCACAGGACTTATTTAACAGCAAGGAGAAGGGAGTCACAGTGCTGGCAGTATGAATTTGCTCAGTTTAGTGATTTAGCACCTCCAGTGCTATCCCAGTCCTCCAGTGGCTTCCCAGAGCAGGCAGTGGCTATTCCAGAAAAGCTGGGGGATAAAAGGCAGTGAAAAATACATTTTTAGCCATCATTACAGGCTCTGCCAAATACAGGGAAGAATAACCAGTGGAGGAGGGCAGTGGAAGGAGAAAACTGCACTGTAAGGTTTTCTCCTGGTCAGACACCCCAGTGTGTGTGTGAGGAGTGATGGTCAAAACCTATAGCCTGAAATGCTGTTTTTTATCGTGCTTTTTAAATCACTCTGAAGATGTGAATGGCTCAGGCAAAGGTGAGCTGCTTGCCTGCCAACTCACTCCAAGAGTTTCTTGTGTTGATTTGCTGCATTCGCTCTTTGAATGAGAAAAGAGGAAACCTAATGTTCAGCCTTATCAGCTTGTCAATTTAATTGCTGTCTATTTTAATGTTATCACTATTGTTTGCTCCTAATTAATGTAAGTAACATGATTACTATTTTCCCCCCTTATTTTTCAGTGAGAAGCTGGATGGAGAAGCTGAAAGATAAGGTAGGAGGCTCAGTGTTTCAGTTCCTTTCAAAGCAAAGCCACTTTAACTTGCAGGAATAAATAAATAAATTCCTGTCAGTGCAGTTCTTTATCTCTACACAGTTGAGAAAGGGCTGAAACTTTTCTCTGGGAGGCAAATGAATGGGATGCTGCTGGTGTGAGTGGTGAGAATGCACAGTATTTCCCTGATGGGCAGTAACTGAGGGCAGCTGGAGGGACACAACTGTTTGATTTGTCTGCACCAGAAAATGACCTTGTCAGATAACCTGAGTTGCTTTTTTTATTGACTTACCACAGAATAGTTTTGGTTGGAAGGGACCTGGAATGTTTCTGGGGATCCCAGGCTAATAAACTTAGTTGCACCCCTTTTCTCTGAGTGCTAAGCTCAGTTCTAGATCCAAATCAAGAGGGTCTGGTGCTGCTCTCTGGGGAGACTCTGCCCGTGCCTCTGGGTGAGACTTTTCCTACCTCCACTGCAAATCCCTGGGAGGAGAATGATGAAATCCAGGAAAACTGACCCTGATCATTCCTCCCTGGGTCACAGGGGCTGCTCCATGGAATCAGAGCTGTGCCAGCCACAGGCAGTGATTGCTTTTTAATCTCTGCTGCCCTGGAGCAAATATTGACATTTGAAATGGTTTGTGAGGCCTTCCAAGTGTTGTGTTGCTGACAGCAGAGCCATGAAGCTGGAAATGAGGTGACAGCAAGAACATTTTGTCACTCAACAGGCCTTGGACATTTTGAACGGGGTCGGAGTCAGTAGAAACAAAAAACCATCACAAGGAGTGAGAGTGAGCTCTGAAAACACCTCTCTAAGCTTGGGCAGACTCACCCAACCAGCCCAGCCACCCCAAATTTCAGCAGCACTTTACCACCAAGTCAGAGCAGAGGAACAGGGTCTGTTTTCCAGGACTGGCAGTGGGAGGGTTTCAGGTGGGTTCCTGCCCAGCCCTTGCTGAGCTGCCTTTCTGCCTGCACCAGGAAGGGGACAGGTCTGGGACAGGCCCTGCTCACAGCAGAGCTCCTTGGCCTGGGCTCCATCCAGAGCAGGTGCTGCAAGAACAGAGAATGGTTCTCCCAGCCAAGGTAAAGAGCAGCCACCAAGGCTGGGATTGCAGCATGCACAGGGCACCCCTGGCACAGCACGAGCTTGGGGACACCAGTGTCCTCTCACTGAAGCTGTAGCTGTCACAGCTTTCCTCTTGCCACCTTGCTGACCACCTCTGTCCTTCCCTGTTCCTGCCTCCAGCAGAGCTCGGAGAGTCTGAACCTCCTGCAGGCAGAGCCTGCACTGTGGGCAGTGCCCAGCACAGCACTGGTGTTCCTGAGGATCCACTGGTGTCCACCTCAAAGAGAGACTCACTCCTGAGCCACCTCCCTCCTTCGGGCAGATCTTTCACCTGGCTCACATTTCCCCTTAGAAAAGTAAAAAAAAACACAATTAAAAAAACCCACTCCCCCACCCCCAACCAGTTGCTGGAGTAGCAAATCACTGCAAATAATCCTGCTCACCCCATTCCCTCTTCTTCCTAGCTGAGTTTATCAGCACCAGTCTTGTGTGCCCCTCTCATTTTCCCCTGTCCCCTGTTTTGTTGTCTCTCCATCCAGAAGAGGATTCCAGCACATGGTGGCCCATCCCTGAGAGATGTGTCCTGCCCTGTCCCTCAGGTGTGGGGACAAGAGCACAGGGTCAGGACAGATTTATGTCTGATCTGCACTCACTGTGCAAATGCTGCATTTGGAGTGGCAAAAAATGGACATGAGGTTCCTCTGAAGTTCTCATGGTGTTATCTCAAAACCCAGAAAACCTCATGTCCATGGGCTGGGTGTATTAAAAGCACCCCTGAAGAAGCTTCATCCTGTCCATAAAGGGGTAAAATGTGGCTTTGGAGCTGCCTGTGAAGTGGGGGTTTCTATCAATAAAATGCAGAAGCCCTCACAAAATGGGCTGCGGGACACAGAAGGACTGGATTTGCATCACATCACAGGTTTTTGGGGTATAAAACATTGGTCTGGGTGCCAGGGGAACCTGTAAAAGGCCATGGGCTGGTCAGGAGTGATAAAGGCTCACAGACTGAGGAGTTCATTGTGGTTTCTGACATGGAAACTCAACTGGGCAGCAGCTGAAAGCCATTTGCAGCCTCCCCTCACTGCCCATGCCAGTAGCAAAGTTCCAGAAATAGAAAACTCCAGGCTGCACTAATTAGGTCACCCAATTAAGGCACCTTAATTGCCTCACAGAGACACAGCCTTGAGCTGTGTCCTCACTAACCTCCTTTTTCAGGAGCTGGACATGGGGATGCAGCCCCTTCCCAGCCCCTGAGCTGAACAGGGCTGGGTTTTCTGGGGTGCTCAGGGAATCTGAGGGATGCAGCTGGAGATCCCTCAGGCTTTGGGACCCACACACAGAGGGGTTACAAAAGCACTGAGTAGGATCTGGAGGGGTTTAGGGGAGCAAACCAGCTCTCCTTGGCATCGAGTCTGCCCCAGATGAAAGCAGTTATTTTTATATCTCTCACAGGTAAGTGTGCAAAGGCAGGGCCGTGCACCTGAATAGCTTTTTCTGTTTTTTCCCTCCCACTCAGTGGATTATGGAAGATAAGTAATTGTGATGTGTATGCTGTGGATCTGTGTTGTATTTTGAGAGCACAGATGAAGATGAGATTGTAAGCAATGGGCTGAGGCTCACTAGGAGCTGTCTGATAACCCTCAGAATTGGTGCCTATGTCCCTTGGCAGGTTAAAATCTGTTTTGGGGGGTGCAGAAGGCAAAGGGTGAATCTGCAGTGTGAGGAGAGGCAGAGCCAGGCTGTGCCTGCCTCCCTTGCAACACTCACCCCCCAGCCCCAATTAGGTGAGGATGCTGAAGCAATCTGACACTTTAAAACTTAGGTTTGTTTTCATTTAAAGCAATAAAATATAAATTAACGAGCACTTGGGAATTTTCCCCTAAGGATTTAATGTGTTTAGATGTGTAATTTTAGATCAGTCATGCTGTCCATATATTTTTTTTTAATGGGCAGTGCAAACATAGAGATTACAGCAATTGAATTAGGGCTGGTTTGCTTTTGCTGTGCTCCCCTTAAGGCCAGCTGAAGCTGTGTGTGCTCTTCCATTATGTCACTGTCCTGCTGGAGACAATGTCATTGTTTGCAGGGGACCCCTTCCCATGCAAAGCCAAAGGGTTTGGCTCAAAGATTTAGAGTACAAAGCTGAGGAGGCCTTGGAGTGGCTCGAGATCTCCTGCCCTTGGCAGCCAAAGTTTTCCTTCACACCTGCACCCCTATGAGACACTTCACCCCAGCACTCACCCAAATTGTTCCCTCTCCTACGGACAGGCAAGCACTGCAGAGTTTTACCTGTCACCAGTAAATATCTGTCAGAAAAAGCTGAGCTGTGGTGGGGACCAGCTTGGTCCTGGAGTGGGGCTTGCTCAGCCCCTGGAAGCAAGAATCCTCCTGTGATGGGGACTCAAAACCAATAAACTGTGAGGAGATCACTGTAGGGATGTATTGCAGTCCTTGCCTGGTGAAAATGGCTCTGAGAGGATGGTTTTGGGAGCGTTGCTGTGCCTCTCTCTCTTTCCCATTTAGGCAGGATACATGTCAGGGATGCTGGTTCCTGTGGGAGTGGGAATAGCTGGAGCCCTCTTCATCCTGGGAGCGCTCTACAGCATCAAGATCATGAATCGCCGGAGGAGAAACGGCTCCAAGAGACATAAAAGGAAGGTATGGAAACTGCCAGGGGAGATGGAAACTGTGAGCCCTTCTGGCTGGGAAGCAACCCCAGCCTGGGTAGGGTCTGTCTGAGCTGGAGCGTCCAGGGCCCCTCGGTTACGGGATGGGGGAATCTGAATTCTCTGCATTTCGCTCCTTTTTGCACGTGGGCCTCTCTGATGTTTGTTTTCCTCCCCCAGCAGAGGGAATTTAACAGCATGCAGGACCGAGTCATGCTCTTGGCCGACAGCTCTGAAGATGAATTCTGAGTGGAACTGCAGTGCCCTTGGGAGAGCCCCGTGACTTTTCAGAGGAGGGAGGGAGGGAGAGAGGGGGAGAAGAAGAACAAGCGACTTTTCTGCTGCACCGCCGCTCCCTCGGCTGCCCCGGGCAGGGGTGGTGTCCCCAACTCAATGACAATGACAATGCTAAGCTCTACGTGTGCCACCCACCCGTGATGTTTGTTTTGATACAATAGTGGAGATCTCACACTCGCCCCCGGCGCCTCATTCTGAGCCACAGCTGGAGCTGGTCCATGTGGATGTTTCTTTTCCTCTTTTCCTGGTGTGCTGTCCTGGTCCTGGCTGGCAGTAATCCAATCATTCCAATAGCTCCCACCCATCCCAGGAATGGAAATCTTTGCTGTGAATGACTTCTGCCCGGTTCATTTTAAATGTGACATTACTTGAGCTAGAGTTCATTAGCGCTAAGATTAGCTGCTGTGCTTAATTAATGAGTTGTACGGCTGAACTGTATCCCTGGCTGCCCCAGAGGTGCCCCTGTGCAGGGTTCTCCATACAGTTTGAAGCACATTCCTGCCCTCAGGTGCCCCGAATCTCACCCTTTTCTTCCTCCAGCTCTGCTCCACACTGCTCAGAGACACAGGAATGGCCTCAGCACTTGGTTTCACCTCAGTGTCCATTTTCAAGCAGCACTTTCTGTTCCAGCACAATAAATACCAGCACTCACCTTCTGATGGGTGCTCTTGCCTGCATCTCTTGGCTTTTGGTCGGTGTGAGAGAAGAGGCAGGTCAGAGACTTCCCCAGCTTCTGCCTCCTGTTGGAAGGACACTGGTTCCAGGTTCATCTCCTTGCAAGGCTGCATTCCCCTAGGGATGAGAGTGGAGCCTCTGCACCCCCTTGACCCCACTGGAAAATTGCATTTTCAGCTCCTGAAAGCTGCGTGAACGACAGCACCTTTGGGGGATCTGGATGGGTCTTGTCTCACAGAATGGTTTGGGTTGGAAGGGACTTTCAAGGGACCTGGTTCCAAGCCTGACACCTTCTGCTGTCCCAGGGTCCTCCAAGCCCCATCCAGGCTGGCCTAGAACACTTCCAGGGATGGGGCATCCACACATTGCAGGTGGCAGGCACTGCTGAGGGGTTTGAGGCTGAAAGTGGGGAAACTGCAAGAGCTGGAGAGATGTCAGCTGGGGAGGGGGAGGTGACCACACTGGGAACCCTTGGCCACGGGGAGAAAGGTGAATTCATAGGACAGAGGGATGCAGGGAGTTGTGGAGGTGCCCTGTTAGCCCTGAGTACGGAGGGAGGCAGTGCCTGAGGCCTCCCTGACATTGAGCAGGGGACAGTAATGTAGCTTTGCACAGAAATGCTGTCAAAATAGCCAGGAAAAGGGCTGCACTATTGATCTCTGCTTCCCATTGTGGAATTACTTCAATCTGACATGCAGAACATGCACATTTCTGAGGTGGGAATTGCAGGAGGACACTCAAGACCCTCTGGAGAGGGGGTCAGGGCCTCCCCTGGCCATTAAGTCAGCAGATGTGATGGTCAGCTCTGCAGATCCCCTGCTCCTCAGAGCCCAGGTGCTCTCCTGTGAGCCTGTGACACCCACTGGGTCACCTGGGCAAGGACAGGTGGGACAGCCTGGTTTCAAAATACTGCTCCTAATGCTCAGTCTTCCAGTCCAACAGCTGTGTGGTACCTCACTCATTCATCCTGCTGGGAACAGGTTGGGGAGGCAGCATTTTGGGAGGATCTTCATACCCTAATCCCTCCAGGAGAGGCTTCCCCAGACAGGGCTCCACAGTCTCTCCCTTTTTTTCCTCAAAATTCAGCCAGGAGGATTTTGCCTTGCTAAAAGCAGCCCCACATCTTTAACTGGCAGTACTCCATTAAATCCAAAATCAAGGCCTCTTTCTCACACAATAATGGTCACTCCACATTAAGATGTTTTCCCTCCAGACTGATCTCTTCCCATTTCCTTCTCATTCCTAAGTCTCTTGGAGCCTGGAGGTGCTTGGGAGCTGTCAGTAGTCCAGGTGAGCATTCCTGGCTCTCTTGCAGTGTTGGGAATCAGGACATGTCCCTTGGGCTCTGATGATTTATCCCTGGTGAGGCATGGTGGGGATTGCCAAGTGGAATGACTTCTCCTCTTTCCAGGTTGCTGGAAATCACCTCTGGAAAGGCTTTTCTTTTAGGTTCAGTGCCAGGGAGGCTGGAAACAAGACTCACAGGCAGCTTTACCCTGGTCTAGCCTGGGAGACACCGAGAGAGAGCAGTGACAAGGGGCATGGCCTGTGCAGGAGGTGGAGCACAATTAAATATCTGATAAAACCCTGAGCTGCTGGGTCAGTCAGGAGGAGGAGGAGGAGGAGGCTGCTGGTTTAAGTGCCCCAGCTCTGGCAGCTCAGGAGGATCCTTATGGATGGGCTGTCAGTTTGATGGATTGGGAAGGTGGGTGGGGAGGTGCTGTGGCCTTTTGTTGTGCTTATAAACCCCCAGTTTGGGAAGCACTGGCTTTCTGCAGGGGCAATCACTTTCCCTGTCTCTCTTCTCCCTCTCCAGCATGGTGAACGTGAGGAATTAAAGGCAGCACTGCCAGTCAGAATGATGAAGGTGGGGTTTTACTGCACCTGTGAGGGGCTCTGGTATCCTCAGAACCAGAGAGGACGTGGCAGGGGTGGCTTGGATGCTGGAAGTCAACAAGGGAGGGAGGCCCAGCTGAGTGCACAGCTCAGGGTGGGCTGTCTGGTCTCTGCTGGAGAAGGCTTAAGAGCTGGAAGGGTTTCACAAAGGTTTCTCTTGTGATCCATCTTTACTGCCAGGCCTGGCTCTGCCTGTGAAATCCTTCACGCAAGGATGGGACTTCCTGAGCTGCCCAGCAGTTCAGAGATGCCTTTTGGAGTGGAGGTTTTGGTGGAATAGTTGGTTTTGGTCAGCCCTGGAGGCTCCCCATGTCTTCAGCTGAACCTGGGAGCAAGATGGACAGTGAGAACCAGCCTTGGCTCCAGGGAAGCCTTTTGGAGCTCAGATAGAGCTTCCTGCAGTGCCCTTGGCATCAGCGCAGAGTCTGCAGGTCCTTGAAGCACGAGCACCACTCAGCCCCTTCCCTTCTCATTCAGGGCCAACAGACTTTGGATTGGGCTCTTAAAAATATTCTCTGCACAGCTCCTGGAGTTTGATTCCTTCCCTTGAACTGAGCAGATGGCAGCAGGGAGGGGATGGGGGTTCAGGTGGGAGCTGAAGCTCCTGTGGCCTAACACAGCTGATTTAACCTGGGCTCTGCCTTGCCAAACCTGCAGATTCTTTTGGAAGGGGCAGGGCAAGGAAAGCAGCCAGGAAGGGCCCTCCTCATCCCCTGTGCTGGGTGAGCTGAGGGAGGTGACATTGGCACAGCTGTGACAGCACCTTCACTGCAGCAATGACAACCCCTGGACTCCACTCAGGACGAGCCACTCGCCTCCCTTTTGCATTTTCCTGAGAGCACAAGCCAGGATTTCACTGCAGGCACCACACAGCAGCTTTGGCATCTCCAGCCCTGTTTCTCACAGGAGGAACCAGCCTGCCTGGCAGCTCCTGCCCCTGTGGGATGCACCTCCACCACACATCTGCTGATCCCTGGAGGTGTCTCTGAGGCCAGATGTTCACCCTGGTGAGGCTCCTCTGGACTGCACTGCTTCCACAGAGTGCTGTGAGCAGTCCTCGTGCTTCCTCGTGGTTTTCTGTTTGGACAGGAATGGCTCCTCATCCTGTAACCATGGAATGTAGCACTTTGTTCAATGAAAACACTGGGAAATAAAAACCTGTCCATCATAGCTGACTTTAAGTGCCTCGTCTCCCTGCTCTGGGGTTCGTTCAGTGTCTCAGGCAAAGCTGTGAGGTGATGCTTGGAAGATTTGGGTGTTGTGTTTCTTCCTCCAGGCTGCACGGTCAGTGCAGGACTCAGGCTGGGCTTGCAGGGGTCACAGGGCACTTTTTGGGTAGGATTTTTCGGCAAGTAGCTGTTTTCCATAGGCTGTGGTGAGTAACACCCCAAAGTCCCCGGGTGTGGTTTGCAGTGGCAGGAATGAGCCCCACGAGTGACATCTCTGTGCACACCAGGACATTTTTTCTTTCTGTTTTGTCCTGTTTCTGATTTGTCTGTCCCCAAATCTTGCAAGGCCCCAGAAACAGAGTGGCTGCCTGCCCTTCTCCCATCTCCCTCCACTAACAAGAGCCAGCAAGAACTATTTGTCACTGTGTGTGTTTTCTCTAATGGAAAATGGCTCGTTCAAAACAAGAAATTCCCAGGGAAATGGCTGCTTGGGGATTGCACGAACACATTCTTTGCTAATTGGTAGTTGCCAAAAACAATCTGTATATTCATGAAGCCGTTTGCTGCACTGCTGGCTTTTTCCAATGAAAAAACAAGACCTGCTGAAAGAAGATAAACAATGACAATGATTTTTTTCCCCCCTAGGTCTATTACCTCAGGAAATTACTCTCTGTGATCTCACTGCCTCACTCTGAGCCTCTGTCCATCAGCTGGTCTCCTTCTGCTGTCCCTGACTCTGCCAGCCAAGCCAGGGGTTTGTGAAAATGGGGGAGAGAAGAGACCAGAATAAAAAAAAAAAAAAAAAAACAGCAAGAAAATAATGTGTGGAGCTGTTCTGAGGCTGCAGAAGCCCTGTGTTTTCAGCATTTATCTGTGGCTTGATGGAGAGGATGAGCTGGTTGTCCTGTAAATCACTGGGGTTCCTGCTCTGAGTGGTTCCCTGGGGCTGAACAAAGCCCAAGGACGAGGCTGGCACAGCTCAGCCCCTCTCAGTCCCCAGCAGGACACTGATGGTGCAGAGCAGCACAGACAGCCCAGCCTGGGTTGTTCTCATGGACATCTTTGGCAAGGACAAGCCAAAGGCATTCCCTGCATGTTCTGGTGGTAAAGGCACACACCAGGACCTGTGCTCAGGGCCAGGCACAAAAAACTCCTTTACTTTGAGGCAAATCTCATCCTCCCCCCTGTGAAACCCCCTGCAATGTGGGGGTCACAAGCACTTTAAGGTTGGACTCCTGGGTAGAATTTCAGGGATGTTGATATCACCTTCCTTAAGGATTGCAGTAATTTCCCCATTTTTTTTTTTCCCAGTGGTGATGCCATCCCAGGAAAAGGGTTTGGGTCTCAGCCAGCAGCAGGGAGTCAGCAGAGATGTTCCCAGCAGAAACATTTCCTTTCTTAATGAGAAATACTGGGCACCCCGTGCTCCACATGGTATTTGCAGCCCAAGTTTCCCACCTGCCAGGCACTATGGATTTTTCTGATTTACTCAAAGTCTTTTTGAGTCTGATTTCCTGGTAAAAATCTCTTCCCAGAGCGATGGAAATGTGCCATGGTCTCCTGCCCAGAAAAAGCTTCTGAGCATTGGGATGGTGGCTGAAAAAACACATTCAGCAGAACCTTGATGTCCAGGCTGGAATATTCATGGGTGAGGGGGAGTGGGTCTCTTTTCCCAAGTAAAAAGCAATAGGACAAGGAGAAATTACTTCCTGTTACACCAGGGGAGGTTTAGATTGGATTTTAGCAAAAATTTCTTCATAGAAAGAGTTGTTAAGAACCAGAACTGCCCAGGGCAGTGGTGGAGTCCCCATCCCTGGAGGGATTTTAAAGCCATGTGGATGTGGTTCCAGGGGACACGGGTTAGTGGTGGCCTTGAATGGTTGGACTTGATCTCAGAGGTCTTTCCCAACCTTAATAATTCTGTGGTTCTCTGACACTAAAATGTTGCCAAAGAAGCTCCTGGCAGTGCTGGGCTGCTGCAGCTTCAGCTCAGGGGGCTGGGGAGGGACATAAATGGAGATAATTGGCAGCTTTTGACTGTCCCTTTCCAAAAATATCCACAGAAAACTCCTGGGTCTGGCACAATGGGCATGAGGAGGACTGTTAGGGAGGGGAGCCTCACTTGGACTAATTTTCCAAATCTTTAATACAAAATGACTGGAAGGGCAAACTACAGTCAACGAGGCTCTTCACTAAGGATTTCATTTCATCTGAGGCAGAGGAAATGGAACTGGGCAACAAAAGAGGCTGATGTTAACAGATTTTTTTTTTCTTTAATGGAGGGAAAATTGGTAATGTCTTAAAAAGAAATTTAATCCCTGAAAAAAATGTTACTTTAGTCATATAAAAGGAAATTCAGAATAAAGTCAAGAGTGTCTGCTGTAAATTTAAAACATCTTCTATTACACAAGCAAAGTCTTGATGATGAAAATATTTGGCGGCATCAGGCTGTAACCTGACCTGGGATTTTGCAGTCAAAATGTTTAGATCACTGGGTTTAACTGTACTTTAGATCAAGAAGCTGAAAAATCCTTATTTTAAATAATTTGTCAACTAGATATTTTTTTTATTTTTAGCTCTTTCCCCAAGGTTCATTCTTGCTGGTCAATATGCCCTTTAAAAGTTATTGATTTGCCTCTGGAGATCATCTGCCATGGAGTTGTGCTTTATTCTTTCCATAACTTAATCAGCATTTATGGAAGCAATTTCAGGGTTTCTGATTTAATTTTTTTTCCCAGATTATTTACACTTTGCATTTTTAATATTAAAAAAAAAAATCAAACCAAGAAACAAATAACAGTCTTCCATTCCACTGACTTATTGCATTAAATTCCTGCCTGGTTAAATCTCACTTGGATACAGGCTGAAATTCGAGTGAAATGCCCAGAAATTGGATTTTTGTTACAAGAGCAGCAGCAGGGCTGCAGAATGGGAGCTGCACTGTTGCGTGAACATCCAGGATGGGATTGTGGTGACAAACAAGGTAATTTGGGCACAAGGTGCCGGGGGGGGTTGCTGGTGGGGTTGGAGTTTGTGAGATTTAATAACACAGCAGTGGTGTCAGCCCCGCATCCCAGAGGGGTTTGGAGCTGCCCCCACTTCAGCAGCAGCAGCAGTGAAGAGTTAACTAGAAAAAAAATGGATATTACATTCAAGACACAGCCATGGCCAAGGAGACCTGCATGAAAAACACTCTGGTCTTGGGTTTAAAATGGAAAGCAGGGAGGCAGTAAAATGCATCAGTGAATCCAGGCTGGAATGCGGGAAAGCTGGGCATCAGTGCTGGGCACGTGGAATTTATTTATGGGCAGGAGGGTGCCAGGTCTGTAGCTCCTCTGGACCATGGATTGCATGAGGAATGGTGGCAGAGCTTTGTTGGGTGTTTTGTCCGCTCTGGAAGTGACAGAAAAAGCTCCCAAATCCACCGTGGCTGATGGGATTTGACTCAGGCAGGAGGTCACTGCCAGGGGCTGCAGAAGGAGGATGCACAGCCCAGGGAAGAGTTTCCTCTAGAACTGAAAGTGAAGAACAGGCCTTCACAGCATGAAAAACAAAAGGCTAATCAAGGGATTGGGCTGCTTGCAAGCTGTACAGCATCTATTAAAAATAAGCATTTAATTGGGTGTTTGTTTTGCAGTCAGCTCACTGGGCTTAAAAATGTACAACTGTTACTCTGAAACATCTGACTGGGGAAAGGAGATGAGGCTGTGGGTACTGAGCCAGAGGGTACATGGGGGATTTTTTTTTAATAGCAGACTTTGAGGAGACAGCAAACAGGAAAAACATAATTTCACATTTATTTTATAACAAACAAAGTGGTGTGAGCCACATCAGTGCTGAGTGGCATCCACAGTATTAGAACCTGCACAAAACCCCAGCCTGGCAGGAATCTGGAGCTCAAATCTCAGTGTGGATTACTTGTGAGTTTGCCATGGCAAACCCTGACACTGGTGCTCATGAGAAAACCAGAATTTGGGGATTTTCCATGGATCTCAACTGGCAGTGGAAATAAAATGCTCATGGGCTGAACATGGGATCTGAAGAATGGTGAAGGGAAGCAAAAGCTCTTCCTTACCTGCCTGTTCTTGAGGTTATAAATCCATGGCCGCTGCTTGTATGACAAAATTGAAGCAATAGATGTAATTTTGGGTCTAATCAGCAGCAAATCAGTGTATAAGACTTCAAAAATTGATGCAGTGGAGAAGGGAAGTGATGCAGTGATCAGCCTGGATTTAGCACGTGAACCTGAGCACTGGAAACGCTGCCAGTCCCAAAGATTAATTAAAATCTGCATCCAGCAAACCCACGGACATTGCCTTGGAGCTGCCAGGTCTCGGGCAGTGATGGAACCATTTGCATGGGCATGGAAGTGAGTGTGAAGTGTGTGGGCAGGGACACCTTCCACTAATTCACTGCAAGTTGATTTAATAGCTGGGGAGGGCATGCCCTGGATAGATCCAAGTACCTGACAGAGATTTGCTTCGTGGCTGAGCATCCTGTGCTGTGTGGGAGGAGGGAAATTGTTTCAGGAGGCAAAAGGAGGTCTCTGCTTTTAGGAGAGCAGCAGGGCATGACAGACCAGCCCTGGCTGGATGTGGAGACTGAAGGTCCCAAGATTTCTGGGTGATCCACTAGCAGATTAATTTCATCAGCCTTGGATTTCCCTTTTTTAGGAGTGTAAATGGCTCCCCTGACATGCCCATGTCCATCTGCCCACGACAGTCAGTGCTGCAGGGTGCTTTTCCTGAGTGGAAGTGCAGTGTCAGGAGACAAAACCATTTTTCTCTGCATTTTTTTTTCTTCCTCTCTGATGTATTGGAGCATCCAAAGATGAAATTGAGCTCAGATTAATTTCATTTTTTTTCCTAAAGCAAAGAGTCAGCTCATCATAGGGTGGGTGAAGTGCAAAAAGCAGCACCTTCAGTCTCACCTTCCCTGCTGCTCTTCCTCCTCTGGAAGAAGCTGAAGTAACAGCTGCGACCTGGGCATAGCAGAGCTCACGATCATTTCCCCAAGTCCTTTTGCCCATTTTCCTCCACCCTGCAGATCATTTAGCACAAAGAAAGCAATTTTTTGCCTTTGATACTGAGAGCAGGGAGAGGGGTAATTGGAGCCTGGGAGGCTCAGTAGCTACAGAGCCATCTCAGCCCTCACAGGTCTCTGATGTGCTTTAAAACACAGAGGGGAGTTACAATTACTGCCCATTACTTGCCCTGGATGATGATTTATCTTGTAGCCACGTGAAAGCAAAATCTCTCTGATCTGGTTCTTTCTTTTCCCCCGTCTGCATCTGATCAGGATGTGCCATATTTCAGATTAAAGGGATTTTCTTTGCCAGTGCTGAAGGAAAACCTGTGTGTGACGGTCGATTATTCTGTCCTTTAAAATAATATCCCAAATAAGAAGGGAGCTGTTCCTGTGCTGCTGTCCAGACAAATTGGATGCTGAAATGGTTACCAGGAGCATCTCATGAAGGACCAAAAAGCAAATGGTTTAGTGGATGTTTTTTAAGCTCCATTGGAGGGGGAACAATGATTCATTTGTTGAGGAGTGACCTGGGATGCAGGAAATGAGGCCTGAGTTTCTTCTGTGGCTGCAGATGCAACAGGAAAATGAGTTACAGGCAGGACAGCACATCTGGTGGCTGCTTGGGACACATGGCCTTTGGGATGCCAGAGTGTGGAAAATGTCACACGAGGTCAGAGCCCTTCACAATCCCTTCCCTGTGTGCCCTGGTCAACAAGTGGCACTTCAGGATGAGCCCTGGGGAGCCCTGATGGATAAGAGGAGCTAAATGGGGAGTTTCTGCCTTATCCTGGGATTGGTTTTATTTTTACTCAGGTGACTCCTCAAGAGCTGGGGCCTGAATTGCTTCTTGGGAACAGGCAGCAGCCTCTAGTGCATGTCACCTCAGTGCTGCAATAGCATTGTACCTCTGGAAATAGCCAAGATGTTCTAAACTTGACATTTTCCCTTCTTTTCATGGAATATAATAGCACATCACAGGCGTGGGCTGCATGAGAAACCCTCCTGGCAGCGGCAGTGCCACTGATGGGGAGGATGGTGCCTGTGATGTCTCTTTGTCTGCTGCTCCCCTCCAACTCCTCTCTATTAACAGATGCTTTTCAAGGCAAAGAGAGAGGCTGCACACAACCCGAGCTCCCACTGCTTCAAGGCAAATCAGGCCCTTTTCTTCCAGCAGCCTGTTGGAAGTGCAAGTCACAGCCTTGCCAAGTCTCGCACACAGAGCAGGGAGAGCTGATCTGCCTCTTGCTTCTCCTCCTGGCTCATCCAGCATCCCTCACTCCACTGCAGGTTCAGCTCAGTTGGGATTCATGGAGCTGTCCAGGCTGAGGGGAGGTGGTGGCCTCATGGGGTCCCTTCATCAAACAGCTCAGGGTGGGGACAAGGTGTCCTAAAATCACAAATCATGGAGTGGTTAGGGTTTGAAAAGGACCTTAAGGATCATCCAGTTCCACTCCCTGCCATGGGCAGGGACACCTTCCACCATCCCAGGTTGCTCCAAGCCCCATCCAACCTGGCCTGGAACACTGCCAGGGGAGGGTCAGCCACAGCTTCTCTGGGCAAGAAAACAATGGTTTCTGCTTTAGAGATGCTTGAGATGATCTGTAGGATCAGATGTAAGAGAGGGAAGAGGTCCCAGGACAAAATGAAGGTGTTGATCCAGCCTGGGGTTTATGAACTGCCACAGGAGAGGTTCAGCCACGCACCCTGAGAGCTTTGGTGTCACTGGGGCTGCGAGAGCTGTTTGTGTTTCAGGGCACAGGGAACACCCTGGGACTGAACTCGGATCAGAAGATGCTGCTGAGGAGCCAGGAGCAGCCTGTCTCGATCAGAGATGCTCTGCTGCTCTCCTGGAGAAGCTCTCATCTGGGATGGGACACAGCAGCAGGATGTCACCAAACGCTGCCATGGCCACAGAGCCTGTCCACAGTGTCCTTGCAGCCCATCTGTCAGTTTGTGGTGGCTCCTGGTGAGGCTGGAGACTGAATCATTATTTTGATGGTCTATTTAAAAACATAGAGTTCTTTAAAAAATAGCAATGGCTGCAAATGAAATAATTTGCTGGATACAGCCAAAAAGAGGCACATAACTGCCCATAAAGGACATGATGCCCACCAGTAACTCTGGAGTCCATAGATCAAACACTGCTGTGACCTGCTCTGCTCTGACAGCTGAACATTCCCCTGAGAGGGTGCACATTACATTTTCAGAATAGATATGGCTCTGCCTGCTCAGAAGGCAACAGGATTTTTTTGCTGCTCCTAAAAACCTGCCAAGAGCCAGGGGAGTCATCACTCGCTCTGAGCAGCAGCACAGCTTTGCTCCAAAGAGATTAAGCAGCAATGTTTCATGACTTTATTTCGCTGTATTTAAGATACACCTTTGCAGAGAGGAGGATCCACCCTGGGAGCAGCTTTGTCACCTTCATCACCTGCACAGCGTCCAGGATTTGGTTTCTCCAAAGAGCAGAGGAGCCTCTCCAGCACTGGCAGCTAAAGAGGGTCTGCTGGAGCACCCCATGGACCCTCCACTGCTGTGCATTTGGATTAGGGAATGATCTGGGTAAGAAACAAACCTGAGAGCTTGTGGATTCCTCCCTTGATCTACTGCCAGTCCTTGGGCTGAGTGTTGGTGGTGATGGAGGAGGAAAAGAGGTAAAAAAAGGAAGGTAGGGTTTGGTTCTGCTAAAGGAATCAATGCCACCGTGAGAAGAGTAAATGGGAGAGAAAAGGGTCTGCTCAAGTCCTTGGAGTGATTGAACAGGACAATTCAGATGAGTAAGGGCTGCTCTGGGCTGTCCTGGAGGATGCATTGCCTGAGCTGGTGCCATGTCTGCGGATTGTAAAAGACATTTCTTATTCAAAGTCTGTGCCTTTCCTTACTGCTCTCCCCACTTGTCTGTGCCTCACTCCTGGTGCTGGGGGGATTTTTGGAGGGTCCCTGTGGGCCCTGATTTGGAGCACAAACAGCTCCTGGTCTCTGAGAGCTCAGTCAAAATATGTGTTTTCCAAATGCCATGGGCACAGAAACATTTTTTTCCACCCTAGAGAGCAACTGGTGCAGGATTTCCCCCTGAAAAATGCTTTGGAAAACAAATGGTTAGTGGGCTGTGGCAATTTTTTTTTTTTTTTTTTTTTTTGCTTTCTGGGTGATTGCTGAGCAGCCCTAGAGAGGAAAGTGCAAGAGGGGAGCCTTTGATGGGTATTTCCAAAGGAAACACAGTGCTGGGATCAAAACATCTCCAGCAAAGACTTTCACTCCAGCTCCTCAGATCCTCATCCCACAGCTCTCCCAGGTTACCCTGCCTGCTGGGTGATTAATCCCAGCTCCTCTCTAGAATTGCCTTGGCTGGAGAATGGAGTTCAAAATGCTCCCAACTGGGGGAATTTTGGTGTAGCACTTTCCCTGATTTATGAATGGAGCTGGAGATGAAAAGAAGCCCGAATCTCCTCTCCAAGACCATTTTCATCAGACCCTGGGCAGCATCAGATCCTTTCTACAGTGAGGAGGAGCAGGGAAGCCACCAGGGATAAAGGAGACAGAGTTGGTCTCAGCCAGCACTTGACCTCTCAAGTGCTTCTGCAGTTTTCCAGACCCTGGGTAGTCAGAGATCTCCTCACCCTTGTACGAATTCCTAGGAACTGCAGTTTCTCCATGATTTTTGGGGCAAAGGAAGCAGCACAGGCTGGGGCTGCACATCCCTGGGGGGGCTCTGGAAGTACAAGGTGAACTTAGGAATGGTCACAGAGCCTCAGGGTCTCTTGGAACTTGAGATTTCCACTTACAGACACTTCTGACTCTCCAGGATAAAGTGGTCTTGAACAAAAGGAAGAGATGATTGTATTTTCCAGGAGAACTTATGGAAAAATTCAGTTCAGCTGGGATTGTGAGGGATTGAGCTGGCAGGAGCAGCAGAGGAACTCTGTCAGAGCTGAGTTTCATCCAGGGTGAGAGACATGGATTGATCTGTGGTTATGAGGGCAGATAAAGCAGGGAACTGCATTTTGAGAACACCTCTCATGGCTGAAGGTGTGGGGAGAGATTTTCTGACCTGTGATGGCAAAGGGAATTTGTGGAGAATGAAAAGCTGCTGAGTGAACGTGTTGCAATTTCAAATCACCACTGTGGAGCCCAAACTGGATTATCATGGCAAAACAGAGCAGGCAGCGATTTCTTTCACGGGATTGATTTCTGTAAGCTGAAATCTTATGCATATAGTTTTTTCTTTAGAATGATTGGAGATGCATCTTCTCTCCTGCTGGGATTTTACAATAAAAACTTCACCAAGTTTGTGGCATTACTCATGATGACTTCAGGTGAGGCAAAAGAAGAGGTGGCTGCAGCACCACCAACACATTTCCATTAAGCAGCCTTAGGTGTCCAGTTGTTCATAAGTCAAACCATTATCCAGATTTTTCAGATAGAGAAAGTGAGTTGCATTTTGGTGAAAACCTTGTCAAAGTTCGTTTGGCAGAGGTAGAAATAGCCCAGTGGGTTTGCAACAACACTGCAACAGTTCATATGTGTGCAAAGACCAAGAATATCCAAATATGAAATTAAATCAAATATGAAATTAAGTTCTTAGTGTGAAGAACTGAAATTCAAGGAGTCATAGCAGTAAAAATCAATCAAGGATCAGCTTTATTCATATAGTAACTGCAACAGACATAAAATTGCAAACAGGTTCTTAGAAATGTTGTCCAGGGGTGGTTACATGCTGTGATGATTGATGGGTTGAATTCTTAATACTCCCTTTGGGTTTACTATAAGCTGCTCACACTTATTATAGATCTACTATATTTAATTTTGTTACCAAGTTAATTGTATTTTCCCTAAGAGCTCCAGCAGCCTGCTGTGTATTTCTGTGTCTTTGCCAATGAACTGCTCCACTTATTGGCTAATAACTGACTGTAAGAATTTTTCTTTATAAATGCAGTCTCCTTAAATGCTTCTGGTAATGTGGTCTGCATAAGTATTCTTCTGGCTTCTCTCTCAGTTTGCCTTGCTCTGAGCACAGCAATACTTTGAGCTACTTAAAGGTTTAGTGCCCCTTTGTCATATTTACTATCAGGATCTGAACTGCAAATAGAAAAATGACTGGTTTGTAAAAGCCACTCTAATTGCTCCCAAATCTCCCTTAGTGCAAGTGAATCTTGAAACAAAGGCTTAGGAAGGCTGGGTTTGTCAAACTGTGCAGTGCAGCTTGGAAATATTAGGGAAATATCCAGGGAAACGAGGAAAACCAGCCTTTCAACACCTAAAGGGGCTATGGGAGAGCTGAAGAGGGACTTTTGGCAAGGACGCTTGCTGGATCTGGCCTGGAGATCCAGTGGTTTATCCCTCCTTCACACCCCCTGCTCATGGAACCTCACCCTTGCTGCCCAGGCTGCTGGAGTGAGTAATTAGATCTAAAATGAAAACCCATCACGGATATAAATCATCCTCTGCAGACCTACAAGATACTTACAAAGGAGAATAAACTTTTAAGGCAGTCTATAAACTTAGGTTTATGTCCTGGTTTGGGCTGGGATAATTTCTTCTCAGTCCCTGGCTCTGCTTTGGATTCAGTCCAAGAATATAAAGCTGATTTTTTAAATTTTTCCGTGGTGATAATAAGTGTCCCTTTGGGAGATTCACTTTGGTATCCTCCATCAGGAGAATTTCAGGGAGACAGGAGATCATCCTGAGGATGTGCAGGGGCTCTGGCAGCCTGAATCTGGAAACAGCTGGACAAAATTCTCTGGCCCCTGCCATGCACTGTTAAATGCATCTTTTGCTCCACAGCTGAGGAAGCCTGAGGCAAGAGGAGCTGAAATTTGGCCTAAAGTGACACTGGCAGCCAGACATCTCCCATGAGTCACAGATCATGGAAATTATTGTGATGCTTTCTAAGACTTTGGAATTTCTTTTTTGTTTAATCTTCATTGAAGTATCAGTTAGGACATGATGTTGGATGACAGGCATGTATTCAGGGTGTCATCAAGGATCCTTCTCCTCAGGCTGGTTAAAAATGCAGAGGAAATGGTAAGTAGAGGATCTTTAGATACTCATGAAATGGCAAAATGCAAGGTGACATTCAAAGGTAATATTTACAGAGTAATCTAACAGAGCATTCACAAAGAGAAGCCCTAAGTTGGCTGCTACAATCCAGAAAAGAAATCTTCAAAGCTGTGGCAATACTTCCAGAGGTGTTCAAAAATGAAAACAGCATGGGAGGGTTATTTATTAGTGAGGGTAGGTAACAAATGAGGGTTGTTAGTAAGGGTAGGTAACAAATGAGAAACCATCACTTGGCTTTTCCTCATGTCCACAGTGTGTCTGCATTAGGCAGTGCTGCTCCCCCAGCTCAGAAAGGACATCTCAGATAAAACAAACCAGAGAAAGGCACAGTGAAGGACATCAGAGATGGCCAAAGATATGGAACAACTTCTGTAAGAGGAAAAGGGAAGCAAATAAGACCCTTCAGCCTGGAGCAGAGATTAAAAGGGAGAGAATATGATGGAGTTGTGTAAAAGCAGCAGGAGCATGGAGAAGATTTAATGGAGCAGTTCAACACTGTTTCTCAGAATGAAGAGACAAAGGGGCACTACCAAGTGGTCAAGTGGGAGATTTTAAAGCAACAAAATTAATTTCCTTCCACAATATGCATTTTTACGTGAGGAACTTGTAAGAAAAGTCCTTTTAGATGCAGCTTAGCAATCATGGAAAAACATCTTGCCACCTCTGAGGGGCATTTGCATTAGGATGGGATGAAGCACCCTGTGGAACCGGTTATCTCCCTCCATTAATTGCACAGGAATGCAAACTTTCAGTTCAGACTTAACAAGGATGTTTGGAACAGCTAAAGGAAGATGGGATAATTCTTCTCACTCTTTCTGACAAGTTCTCCTTGGAACTGACTCGCACAAGGCTTGTAGGAAGACAAATCCTTTCAGGTACAAGGTGACAAGCCCAACTTGTGGCCAAGTCAGCAAAAAGCTGGATTGTCTGGCTCAGAAAAAGCTGGAAAAGCTCAGGAACAGCAGCCAGTGTCCTGGAGAGATAAGAAGCAGATCCAGAAGGGAGCAGAGGAAGATGAGAGGTTCAGAGTGGAGATGGCACAGGAGGAGGCACAGCCCAGCCCTTGGTGCACCACTGGCATCCATTGTTGCTGACACTGAAAAGGAATTCCAAGTGCTTGAAAGCCACAAGTGTTCCCTCAGCTTCCAGAATAATTCTGTGTATTACAGATTCCTCTGGGTTTGTTTTGATGTTTTTTGTAATCTCTTAAGTAGCATTTTGAGGCTGCTTTTCAAAGAGGTTGCTTGTATTTGGTTGGATTTTCGTTTGTTTTTTTATTAACACAGACACGATGTGTCTTTGTCTGCACCACATAATTCTGGTCTGGTTTCCCTCCTGGGTCTCACTGAGTGATGCTGTCCCAGAGATTTTGGTCTCTCAGGTTCTGTTAAGGATTTTTGCTGATTTTTGCTCCAAGAAAGTAAATCCTTTGTTAGTGTTTCATTGCCAGGCATCCCAAGGCAAGGCGAGCAAAGCAGGAGGAGGGATGATAAGCAAGTTTCTCACCCCTGTGGTCAGTGATTATCAGTGATTTGTTTTCTGAGGCCCACTCAGAAAACTTGATTTAGGGATGTCTTGAGCTCTTCAAGCTATCCCTGAAGACACTGAGAGCTGTGCCTTGAACACAGGAAATGCTAAACCACAGTTAAATATTTGGAAAATTGGTACCTTTGCACCTACTTCCCTGTGTTTAAAATGAGGGTTTTTCATGCTAGTGGCATGTTGTGAAGTCTAAAGAGGGATTTTGTTTGCAAAACTCCCAGTTTCTCCTGTGCATCCCAGAAAAGTCCCACAGGGAAGAATTTATGTTCAGTTTGGTGCTGAGGTTTGGTGCTGTGTGGGGAACAGGGGCTCAGCTCTCACACAGAGCATGGAAAAATAATGGCTTGGTGTCTTGTCCCCACTGTGCCAGCAGCTCCAGGAGGTGAGAGACTTGCAGGAAAAACAGTGCACAGTAATTTCATGGAACGTGGGCTTGGATTTGGGAGGATCAGTGAGAGCCAGCTTTGAGCAGTGCTGCTTTTTAAGCCTTGCAGATGTGAGAGGGGATGAGTGTGGGAGGAAGGATGGGGATGGATTTGTGCCCAAGCTGAGGAGGAAGAAGGGGATGAGGAGGAAGAGCCATCCTTTAAACTGGGCATAAATAACTTTAAGATAAGATGAATTCAACATGAATAACACAGCTTTTGGAAGTGGGGCAGCTGCACAGGGCAGGGGGGGGATTGTCAGGGCTGCTTTGGAACAGCAGGGTGGTACCAGGAATGATTTCACGGGTGGCAAAAGCCCACCCAGCACAGTCCTGATGGCACAGGGAACCTGAAGTCTGGTGCTTCTGAACATTTTAGTGCCTGGCCTTATAATCTTAACCTTTGATGTAATTATTGAGAGTAGCAACAGAAGTTTCAGATACACAACATCTCCTTGAAACAGAAACATTTGATTTACACCACCATTGAATAGCTCACAGGGAGGTAATTTATTAAATGCAAAGGAAAATGACTGGAAAGTCAGTATTCTTCACACCAAATGATAGGAAATGCTTATTCTCCAAATTTCAATAGTATGATAGTCACTGGGATCAGTAAATTTTAGAGATTATACAGGCAAATGGGTCACTTCCATGTTACACTTGAAATAGAAACCCAGCACTGTCCTGGCTTTCACAGGAGGAGATTTCCTGCTATAGAGCATGACTTCTGCCAAGTATCATATTAAAAAAATATATATAAAAAAATCAAATCAAAACCCCTTTGTGTTACCCTTTCACGTAGACCTCAGTGCCACCCCAAGTACCACTTTTGTCATTGAAAAATGATGCTGACAGCAGTGTTGGGTATGAATTGACCATTTTTTCTTCCTGAGTAAAGAAAAATTCTGAAGTTTTTTTTTTTTTTTTTGTAAGGATAAAGATTCACATATTGCAGGAGGGAGCAGCAGAAAATTAATCACCTCCAGTCACTGAAAGCATTGTTCATGGTAAGTTGCATTACTCTGGAAAACAGCAAGAAGCACTACAATTTAAAAGTAATATATTTAGCTAAAAACATGAACAGCTGGCTGTGTTCTTGATGAAAGATTTCATAATTTATGTGATGAATAGCAATCAGTTTGGATGTTTTCTGGATCAGTATTTCAGTGTGACAGCTCATTCTGGCTGCAGAATAGGCTGGTCTGTGCTGGTATTTGACAAGCCCTGTTAGAAACAGAAGCCAAACTCTGATCACTGAGAAGACCAAAGACCACATTTAAATGATTTTGGTGTAATGTGTGTGATCACTAAAGGAAGCACCATGTTCCTATTTTCCTCCTGGCACATTCAGTTTTAAAGAGATGCGTGGCATTTGGCAAACACGGGATAAGGGGCTTTGTTATAAATAAGAATATCAGATGGAAAGGTTGCCCAGGGCTTGTTGGCAGGCTGGAAAGCTGTCTAAATAAAATATCAGTACTGAAAATGAGATATCTACACTGGGATCCTACCTTTGAGGGCTGAAGCACAGAAAAGAACCAAGTGGCAGCCGAGAAGATCTTGGAGGAAGAAGTTTTTACATGTTTATGGAATAAAGAACAAATACCATCAGAAAAGTCTGGGTAGCAGCAGGCGTCTCTGTGGACACAGAAATAAATCTACAAATAGAGGAGCTCATGCAGAAATTTCAGAGGCAGCCATAAAATACGCTGGGAAAAACCTGGATTTCATTAGAAAAGAGATCTGTTGTCCCTCCCAAGCTTTCTCCTTGGACACAGTGATCGATCTCCAAATGTGCTGGAAAACAGCACTGGAACAGCTTTGCCTTTGGCTGAAAGTTGTACCAGCAGAGGGAGCGGGACACCAGATTTCTTTCCCTACTCAAGTGTCTAATCCAAGGAGTTTCCAGAGAGAAACCAGATTCTAAAATACAGGCTTTACCCTGATCCTTTAGAGAAAGGGTCAGTTGATAAAGTTTCCTCCCATGGCTATGAAGTAGCTGCAGAGGGAGAAGAATAAAGTCTCCAAATATGCTTTGCAACAAAGATTAAGCAAAAAACTCCCTAGTTTTTTCTAGGGTACTGGTCAGGCTCTTCCAGTTTTGTTTTCACTGTCCTGTCATGAGACATCTCAGATTGGAGGCCTATGAGATTCAGGAGTGAATGCTCTGGGCTGTGGGGCTGCAGGATGTGATGAGACCTGGATAAGGACACGGGGTCAGTTCCTGAGGTTCTTTGGGGGAAAAGGACTGGACTGTCTTGGCAGGGACTTTGGGAGTGATGCAGTGCTGCTGCAGGGCTACATATGGAGCATCACAGCAGCTCACAAGTCCTACATGTCCATTTGTGAGGCAAAGAGAGGTCACAGTGCCGGGCTGCAAACCTGACATGCGGCGTGCAGGGCTCCAGCCAGATCTGTCACACAGCAAAGGTGCAAAAACGTGAAAAACCAGACTGGAGCACATCCAGGTGCTCTGAATTCATGAGGCCCTTCTGCAAAGGGGTCAGGGGTGTCAGAGCTGCTTGGCACTGTGACAGAGCCAGCAGGCTGGGCCAGGCACTGAGGCCTGATTGTGATCTGCTTGACTTAGCCCAGCACAGCAAACAGATGGGAAGCAAAGGATAAAAATCAGCCTCACCTCCACAGACAGTTCACGCCACAAAAAACTCGTTCCCAAGAGCAAAAATGCTCAACCTGCAGCTGGACTGCTCCAAAGGGTGATGTACTATTGATGCCAGAATGGTTTTTGTCTTTTATACACCTTTTACACAGTTTCTGTACCCACAAGTATCAGAATGCACACTTGCAACCTTTTACTCAGTTCAGTGCTCAGTGTTTTGTCAGTGCCCTGCAGCCCTGAGACTGAACAGCCCAGAGCTGCAGAGCCAGGGACACCAAACATTCCCACTGGCTCAGGAAGCCAAGGGCTCTGAGCAGGACAGATTCTGGAAACTCGAGCTGAGCCCAGCCCAGCCCCAGCATTGGGCTCCCTTGTTGGATCTGGGCTGTGGAAAGTCTAGAACTGGTGTGTGTGATTGATGGGGGTGCATTTGCCACGCTGTCACCTGGGTGAAGTGGATGCATCAAACGGGATCCTGATTCAAATACTGAGGGAAAGACCCCAACCCCTTTCACCGTGTCTGGCTTCATTTTCCTAACATCAGGAAAAAAGGCATCACCATCCTCCTGAGGCTGACAGGGAAAGCAGAGCTCACTAAAGGTACCATGTCCAGCCTGGGAGGTCTCTCTTTCTCCACATATTTATCTCCCTGACTGACCAGCATGTTTTGAAAGGAGATAGGCACAACACAGCCTAATCTGAGTGCTTGCCCCTGGATTCTGTTGAGTTGTGCTGCCCTATCCCATCCCAGGTACAATTTGGAGAATTCAGAACAGGCAATGAGCAAATCCAGGCTTGGGAAAAAACATCATCCTGGTGCTTCTGAAGGCTGGGATGTCTCATCCTGAGTCACTTCCAGGAGGCAGAAGAGCAGGCTGTTGCTGTATCCCAAGCCATGTCACATTTAGTGGTGGCACTGAGGGCTAAATTCACACAAAGCTTCAGAGCAGTTTTGGATGTGCTCTGATTCAAAGGAGCTGAGCCTCCATCCTTCTACAGGATGATCTGAAGGACCTGTGAAGGGCAGGGGACAGGACTCATTTTCTTGCTGGGGCCAAATGATTGTTTCAACCTCCATGTTTTGAGAGTGGGTTTGGAGAGATCCCTTTTTCCAACAGCACAAAATGCTCCAAAAGGAAGGAGGCAGAGGGGGAGATCTTTCATCTTGGCTTAACTGCCCAGAGAGTGGAGCAGCCTGAAGGAATTGATTTGATGTAGGCAGGGAGAAGTGTGGGAAGGAAAAGCTGAGGATGATACCTTATGTGTCAGTGGGAGCTCTGAGGAGCTACAGAACAGATCTGAAGATACCAAAACCTTTGCAGTGATGTGAGATGATCAAGCCTGAGTCCATCAGCATCCCTCCTGTGTACACAGACAGCAAATCTTTGCCACCAGGAGGTGGTAGAGATTGTTCAGTTTTTCATGCTACTTATCATGAACTCTTTATCTCCTCAAAGCACCATCTGGGAAATTTCATTGGGGCAGATATATGGAAAGAGACAGGATTTTATCATTTGCAAGAAAGCTGCCTTGTAAAAGTGCCCAACAGTGCAGATTTTCTACATTGTGGGTCCTGCTGATGTCAAAAACCACTGAAAAACCATCACAGACAATCTCAGAAGATATTTCTGACACCACATCATGAACTCAGTACTGTCCTGACCCCCAGCCATACAGACACTTCCATGTCTGTGCATCTGCCTGGTCACTTCCAGCCTCCAGATCCAGGGGCAGGGATAAATACACAAAATCTTACCAGCTGCTCAAGAAACTGGAGTGGAATTCACCACATTTGAGTCCTGACACACAGGGTAGAACTCCAGTTCCAAAGACTGTTCAGGGATTGAGCCCTGGTTTGAATGAGAAGGGCAGGGAAGTGGTTCCTTGGAAATACCAACACAGATTTATTCCAAAAAGTACCCTGTGTCCTGTACAAATAATGATTTCATTTTCCTATCCCTACCACTGCAGTCAAACTGGAATCTGGAAGTCCAGCAGACTTTGTCAACCTGAATTCTCACCACTCCCAAGAAAGAGCTGCTGGTACACGTGGTCACAGCTCTACTGAAGAGAGCAGAAGAATTCCATTGTGGTGGCTTATCATTCTCAGACCCTGCTGAAGAAGTGGGAGATGAAAAAGTAGAGCAATGGATATTGTTGTGTACCTCTAGCTGCCAAAGGGGAAGGCAAAAACATGGTCAGTACCTAATAAAAACAGATCTCAGCCCATCTTAAGTGATGCAGAACACAGTGGCCACATGCTATTTGCATTTATATGGAGCTGTGTAACTGTTAGTCTTATTTTGTCATTGAGACGGAGCAGTCCTGGATGATCCTCAGGGAGCAAATACCTGCAGCAACCAGCTGCAATTTCAACAGTCTCTTCTCTGTTTCCTTCCCTTTGAAACAGGCATCAATACATTGACAGTGCCACTGCTAAATAAATGTTTCCAGGAAATGTTTGAGTGTGGGCTCAGAGGAATCCCCTTGCTATTTGCAAACAAAAATGGTGAGTGCCCTGAAAGCTCCTTTCTTGCTGCCTTGAGTCAGAATGAATGTACTGAACTGGGGGCTTTCATTTTTATACACCATGGGGGCAATTTTTTATTGCCCCCCTGATTCCTGGTGTCCCAAGTGGATCAGAGCATGGATATATCCATACAAATTGCTTGGGAATATGCAGCTCTGGCAGCTTTCTCCTCCATCCTTAATGCCTTCTTTGTGCCATGGTTTTGGAAAGAATTGACTGTTTCTTGTTCTGCCTCCCATCAATGAAATCAACTGGCATTAAAAAAGCTGCCTTGCCCACTGCCAGATCAAATCCTTTTAATATCTGGTGATGCTCTGAAATATGTTGGAACTGGGTTTCAAATTTTGGTCCAAGCTGGAACCTCCCCAGTGTTCAAACAGAGGGGGGGAAAAGCTCTTAAAACTGAGCTGCCAACTTGAGGCATCTTTACAATAAATAATTTCAAATTGTCAATGAGTCCTTTCAACCTTGAGCCCATCCTTCATTCCTGGTGTGCACGAGGCAGATTAAGCAAGAACTGGCTTTGCTCCAGTGACTTTCATGGTGCCACTTCAGAGGACAATTAAAGGAACTTCAAACACTACAGATTTTCTTTTCCCTCTCTATGGGTCCAGCTTCTTCATGTTGATGCTGGTTTTACACCAGTAGGACTTGTCTGCAAGGAGAACTGGGCCCAGAACAAAAGAAATAATTTTCTCCAAATGAAGGAAGTCCTCTTCACCATGACTTTTTAAAGGTTCTTGCTAAGATGTAATCCAAGCCAAAATGACACATTCTTGTTTAAAAAAACAGTGTTTTGGAAGGATGAAAACAGCTAATTTGGAAGCATCGACTTGTAATTAATTTTTCACTTAAAAATCTCACTTGGCATTAAACAACCCTCTCTGTGTGAGTCCTTTTTTTTCTTTTTCACACATTCACAGGCTCACAGGTAAGCTGCATGACAGACCAAAGCTGCCTGGTGTTTTTCTTTTATCTCTGAATCCTGCTAACAACACAGGGCAGAACCTCCTTGAAGGGATGAGATGACAGGATTGGCAGCAACCTCAGCTCATGGAGAAAAATCTCCCCTTTCTCTCACCTCAGGCAGACCGTGGGGGTACATGGAAGATGATGGAGAGGAAGAAGGACATGGAATTGGCACAGGAAAGAGGAGAACTGAGTTGTGTTCCTCAAAGCCTGTGGTTGATCTGCTTAGGGATCTCAGGCAACCACTTCAACTCTAAGCATTTTTTGCCACCACTCTTGCCCTGCACCTTTCCCTAAATTCTAAAGCCCTCAGGCTCTGGGTTGACTTTATTGAGGTTTTCAGTATCTAAGTGGGCTCCAAGAGAGCTGGAGAAGGACTTTGGAAAAGGGCATGGAGGGACAGGACATGGGGAATGGCTTCACATTTCCAGAGAGCAGTTTACTTTAGATTTTAGGGAGAAATTCTTCATGTGAGGGTGGGAGAGGGCACAGGGTGCTCAGAGAAGCTGTGGCTGCCCCATCCCTGCCAGTGTCCCAAGGCCAGGTTGGAGGGGCTTGGAGCAACCTGGGACAGTGGAAGGAGTCCCTGCCCATGGCAGAGGGTTGGAACAAGACTATTTTTAAGGTCCCTTCCAACCCAAATTCTCTGATTCTCTGATTCTCTGCTGTCCATGACCCTTTGTCCAACATGGGGAATTCTGAGCTATCACTATAGGGTCTTTAGGGTAACTTGCAACACAAATAAAGAACTGCAGAGGAGGAAATGTTGCCTCTTGCCTCACAGAGAACAACCAGAGGTGATGTGGTCAGAAAATGGGCAGATAAGGAAAGGTTTGCCTCTTCAGGCTCTGCTCACGTGAGCACACTCATGACAGCCCCATCCAGTGGGATTTAAAAGGCAGCTGTGAAGTTCACCAAGACTCTTGTTCCTTTCTATTCGAGGCAGTCTGGGAAAGCTGTGAGCAGCAAAAAAGACACTGGGACTGTCTGCAGAATCAGCAAGATGATCAGGAGATGTTTACATTGTTCTCTCACTTGGGAAGTTATTTTTGAAAACATATGGCCTGCAGTTAAGTATGGGTTTTTTTTGAAAACACTGTGGCCAAATTCTGTGGCCAGTAATGGTGTTCTCTTCTACAGAAAGACCTATTTGTGGAGTCTGGGGGAAATTCACCCTGTACAATAAGCTACAGGTTAAATTGATTCTTTTAAAGCTCCTTTCTGGATAGACCCTCACATTTTAGTCACAGAATGGTAAATACAGAAATCTCCCTGCAAAATCACTTCAGCATATTTATGCAAATAGTGGCTTTGATGGATCTGTTAACCTGAAGAGAGGAAAAAAATCCCCGTGTGCCCCTCACCACATGTCTTTTTCTTGGTAATAGATGTAGTTAATATATCTTGCTCAGCGAGGTCTCCTCTGCTCACCTTTAACTGTAACTTGCAAAAAGCCCAATTGCAGGAAAGCAAGTTGCTTGATCTTTCTGAAAAGAAAAATAGTCAGCATAGTAAGAATTCAGAAACAACAAAGAGCTGCAATTCATTATAAGCTTCCAAGGAGCCAGAAGGTATCACTGTGCATCCATTGCACAGAGTGATGTTGGAAGAGAACCACAGGCAGGAGCAATTTCAAGAATGGCTTTGCTTGTATTATCATCTAGTGATGTTTAAACATGCACAGCATGTCCTTGAAAGCCTAAGGATAAGAGGAAGAGAGGAGATGAAAAATTAAGCCTGAACTAAGGTGTTTGGAAAGCTTGAAGCTTAGAGTTGTTCCTGGGTACATCAGCTTAACCTTCAAATGAACCAGCCATTTCTTTCCTTCTCTTCAAAGTAACACTTTTAAGTCCCAAAATTTGACTTTGAAGCTGAGATCAATGCTGGTAATGTTCTCATAACACCAACTCCCACTGGAGGTGAAATAGGGAAGGGGGGGACTTGTGGTTTGTTCAGAGATTCCACACAACACACCAGGCAAGTGATTTTTGCATCTACTGTGCTTCCCTAAGTAGGACAGGGAATCTGAATCCTGCAGAAGAGCTTCGAGCCTCACCAGCTCCTACTGACCCAGCACCTCCCAAAGCCAATAATACCTGGTCTGGCTCTCAGCTGCTCTGTCTCATGCTCTGGGAAACCCTGGGGCTGCTTATGGCACTCCACAGATCACATGTAAAAGCAAATGTCTGATGTAAATTGGTGTAAATTCACCATGTCTGTGCTTCTGTTGGACAAACACAAAAAAAAAATCTATGCGTTGAAAAACATGAAAAGACAGCAATTTTGTTTCATACCTAGCTTAAAATGGGATGGGGAAACTGTGAAATGACCTGTGCCTTGAATTCCTGAGTTATTTTGGTGGTTGGTGGTGGATTTATCACTGATTTTTGTAACTGCCCTTGGTGTTACCCAGCAGCAGGGCAAGAGACAAGAAATCAAGATCAAAAGGGTATTTAATATTGGAAGTGCATTTTCATATCTCCATCCACACACCAGAAATCCTTGATCTTCAAAGCACTGTGCAAACACTAACCAGCTAATGACTCCCTGAGCAAAGCCACAGCAACGGCTATTTTTAATGCATCTATTATTTGTTTGTGCTCATAAAAGGCAGTTTTGTGCCATCAGCTTATTTAGCCAAGCACAGGACGGATAAAAACGAATGTGAGCAGAGGAGGAAGCCAAGGATATGGAATATCTTGACTGGGCTCCCCATGTACCAGTTAATGAAAATGCCTGGATGGAAAAGGAGTAAGTGAAGGTAAGTATGACAGAGCCACAAAAAAAAACCCCAAACAAACCCAAAAAAGTGAGTTGATTACCAGATAAAACACATTTTAAAGGAAAAAAAGGCTGGTTGCTAATGGTCCTTTCAGTCTAGCAGAGAGAAGCGTGGCAAGGACCAGCGGCAAGAGAAGTCAAGCAATTCAAAGCCTAATTGTTGCCAGAGACAGAATTAGCTTCTGGAATGCGTAACAAAGCCAAATGGTGAGTTTGTCACCTTTTTTTTTTTTCTTTTTTTTTTTTTTTCAGTTGCAGGCAAGGATTTTGTGGACATCGCATGGAGAGATGTTAAAGCAGGTGTACAACCTGTCTGGGTAGCTGAAGGCAGGTATCCCTTTTCTTCCTGAGCTCTCCCAGAGTGTGGGGCAGCAGAGTTGCCACCACTGAGAGAGCATTTCCAAGTGACACGGAGAGAGACAGGGGATCCTCTGGAGGGACTTGACGAAGGTGTCAGATCACTGGGCTGGAGCTCCTCTGGCATGGGGAGAGGCTGGGAGAGCAGGGGTTGTCCAGCCTGGAGAAGAAAAGCCTCTGGAAAGACCTTAGAGCTCATTCCAGTGCCCAAAGGGACTCCAAAGGGAGCAGGAAAGGGACTTTGCACAAGAGATGGAGTGACAGGACAAGGGGAATGGCTTCAATCTGGCAGAGGGCAGGGTTAGATGGCACATTGGGAAGAAATTCTTCCCTGTGAGGTGGGGAGGCCGTGGCACAGGGTGCCCAGAGAAGCTGTGGCTGCCCCATCCCTGGGTGTGTTCCAGGACAGGTTGGACAGGGCTTGGAGCAGCCTGGGACAGTGGAAGGAGTCCCCGCCTATGGCAAGAGGTGGAACTGGATGAGCTTTGAGGTCCTTCCCAACCCAAACCATTCTCCGACACGGACAGCACAGCGTGGTGAAACCTTGTCCCCTCAGAGCCCCAATTAAAGGACACTTTCCTTCCTCTGACACCTGTGTGCAGCCCCGGGGGGTGTCAGATCTGAGGGCCCGAACCTGCAGGACCAGTCCCGGTCACGCTCCTGTCCCAGCTCCCGGGGAAGCGCTGCCCGGGCCGGGGCAACCCCGCTCACCTCGCAGGGTGTCGGGGCTGCCAGCGTGACAGCGACGCTCCTCCACACAGCCACACAGCGACGAAGCGAGGGAGGACAGACCCCTGAGCGTGGCGGGGGCAGGATCGGACCCTCCGCCCCGCACCCCGGCGCCCCTG